>SRMA01025855.1:0-85540 GCA_007224835.1 Danionella cerebrum | reverse complement strand
AATGGAGCAGTCTGCAAAAGACACTGTTCATGCACAGGAATTACAAGAGCTGTCTACCGGAGATTTTGTAACTCAAACACTGGAACCGAGAGAGTTGCCTGCCGTAAGTCCCGTAGTTCACGCACGGGAACAATAGGAACTGTCTCCCAGAGTTTCCTTACTTCTCACACAGGAGCTGAGCGAGTAACCTGCCCGAGATCCCTTAGTTCACGCATGGTAACTAAAGGAGCTGTCTACTTGAGATTCTGCACCTCACGTACTGGTACTCTGATCACAGTCCCCCGTAGATCCCGTAGTTCACGCACGTGGTCTAATGGAGCAGTCTGCCAGAGATACTGTTCTTGCACAGGAATTACTAGAGCTAACTACTGGAGATTTTGTAACTCAAACACTGGAACTGAGAAAGTTGCCTGCCGTAAGTCCCGTAGTTCACGCACGGGAACAATAGGAACTGTCTTCCAGAGTTTCCTTACTTCTCACACAGCAGTTGAGCGAGTAGTCTGTCCGAAATTCCGTAGTTCACGCACGGGAATTAAGAACGCTGTCTACAGGAGCTCCTACACCTCACGCACTAGAACTGCAAGCGCTGACCACCGAGAGACTCATAGCACAAACTCTGGAACAGAGGGAGTTGCCCACCTTAAGTCCTGTAGTTCATGCTCGGGAACTGTAGGAACTGCCTTCCAGAATTGCCTTTCTTCAAGAACTGAGCGAGTAGTTTGCCCAAGATCCTGTAGTTCACGCACAGGACCTGAGCTAGCAGTCTACAGGAGGTCCCGTAGTTCATGCAGGGGAGTGGAGGTCGTCGGTCTGTCTGGGAGTTCTTGCACTGGTTCTGGTTCTATATCTCCCGGCCACAGTGCCCCTATGTCACTGGATGCTTGTGGTCCTGAAATCCTACCCCCTATCTTCGAGTTATTTTATGCATTCCCCAGACTGTCCTTTCCTTACTCTGAAGAGGTTGTGACGGACCATGCTCTCCTGGGGTTTCCAGCCTTTCCCCTCTCGTCCAAATCCCTCCTCTGCGCCACTGGATCTGCACCTGCCCTGGATCTAGATCTACGCCCTCTTCTTGTCATCACAGACTATGATGCCTACCCTGGCTCCCCTAGTGTTGCTGCCACTTTGGCACAGCACACCCTCTATTCTCTTTCAGGTGCAGTGTTGCGAGGGATTTCTGGGGTCTTCTCTGTGGGGTCCTCTTCCTCGGCTGGCAGTTACCCCCTTCTGCTCAAGGGTTGCGGTCCTCTGGAGTGCCTGTTGCCTACATCTTCCTTATTGGTGTGGGGACCTGCTCGGGCCGTGTCTGGAGCTATCGGTGTTGCAGCTTCTCTATACCTCTCTGCTGCACTCTCCATCCTTGCAGACTGCAGTTGCTGCATCGCCCCGGGGTCCTGGTTGCGCTCTCATCAGTGGGTTCCGGAGTTTTTGTCGCCTGGCCTGGTGGGGTTCGACACTGCCCTGGTTCCGGCTGTGTCTCCGCCTTGGCCCCCAGGGAACCTTGTGAATAGAGCCGCACCTCTGTATCAAAGAGACCTTCTCCCTGCTCCAGTACTGCTAGTCTCTGGTACGGAGCCTCGTGTTTTGGCACCTGCAGCAGAAGTCATTTCTGATTTTATCTGTGCTCCTACCCGTTATGGTCGGATCCTCTGTGCCAAGGTCTGCACCACCAGAATTGGACTCCAGTTTTGTTGTGATTATTTTATTATGATTTTTGTCCATGTTTCCCATTCTCTGCCCCCTCTGTTTGCCTCGCCCTTCTGTCCTTTGATTGTTCCCTGGCTCACCCTTCCTGCTCCTCCTTGGTCGTCTTCTCCCCCTTGTCTGTCAGAGTCTCCCTAGCCCTTATTCTCTGACCCTTTGTGTGGATCCTGTGTGCTTTTGCCCCCTTTATGGGTTACAGGATCCTGGGCTCTGTCCTGTTATTTATTTTTCTGTCTTGTTCCCTTTTGTTTCAGTTGGGCTGTCTGGAAGCCACCCCTTATGGGGGGGATTATGTTAGGTTCTTTCCCCGGTTACTTTTATTTTGTTATTTTTCTAGTCTTTTATTTTATTAACTCTTATCTGTTCCTGCCCCTTCCTGCCTGCTCTTCCTCTTTGTCTGTGTTCCTCCATGTTGTACCTTTTATTCTGGCCTCTTCTCCTGTGTGTGTCTTCATCCTTTGTCCTTGTTAATTACCCTCATGTGCTTCACCTGCTCCTAATGTCTGGTTAGTCATCCCCTCGTTTGCCTTCTGCTTTCTTAAGCCCCTTTCTCCCCGTTCCTTGTGCGGGTTCATTATTTAGTGTTTAACATTATCCTCTCATGAATCATGTCTGGTAAGCTCTGTGCTTCTGTATTGTCTGTTTAGTTGGAGTTTTATTTTAGATATAGTTCCCCCAGCAGCCAGCTGGTAGCAATCGTTGATTGTTTTTGAGTTAATGTTTTTCTTGTTTTGTTTGAGTTAGCTTTAGTTTTACTTCAGTATATTTATGTAAGGTTTTGCCCTACCATGGGTGTTTGTGTTTATTTGTTTATATTTATTTATTAAAAGAGAGTTGATCCCATCTTGTGTGTGCATTTGAGTTCGTTTAACCCCTCCCTTACCATCTTGGAGGGTTGCCCCTAACATCATTATTTATAACTTATTCAAGTGACAATTCAGTTGCATAGAAACAATTGCATGCTTGTTGTTCTAAAATAAAGCCTTTTGATTTTTGTCAGCTTCTGAAAACACACATAACTCCATTAATGAAGGCTCAAACTGTCCAAGTGAATAAAGAAAAATAGCATTTTTGACATTTGTTTAGCGAAAATAGAAAAAATCCCTCACAGACTGAAGACGATGCATATCGATCATCATCTTTTATCATCAGACTCCAGAAACAGATCACAGATAAACTATTAGCTCCGCCCAATGCTCAAAACTTTTAAGCTCTCTCGGGCCACATTAGATTACATGGTGGGCTACATCTGTAATAAATGATGATAAAACAGAAAAAAACACAAGCAAAATACGTAATATGTACACAAATGTGAAACTTTACCTTGAGAGTGAAGCGATGTGTTGGAGGAGGTGGAACGGATGCAGAAAACATTACAGCACTACGTATGATAGTTAACTTTCTCAAGATATTTCCCGAATTATAAACACCAACACAGTTTCAAGCAGAAGCGCAGACAGATGGAGAGACGCTTCTGAGAACACGTCACTGGGTTTCTCTAAGCTGCTCTACAGAACAGCACTTTCCACGTTATAAACGTTATTTCTTTTACGCCGCCTTGACTCTATCATTTGTTATAGTACATTATTAGTAATCTATACATAATTTTTCACCCGATTTAAAAATGATTTAAAGTGTTTTAAAGGGTATCACACTAGTACGCATTTGAAGAGTGCATTTTAAGGACCCTTCGAGTTTTGGCAAAATTAGACGGCCTTCACGCAACATTGTGACGTAGGTGGGCATTAAAATACGTACACTTCAGGAGGATGCACACTTCTGGATTGAGACATAGCAAATGTCTGATCGGGCTCAAATTTGCCTTGCATCATAAGAGTCCCTGTCTGAGCAAATGGATATAGCAGCCTACATTGTTATTAGTTGTAGTGCCACCTAGTGGCATCACGCAATATCACATCAGATTTATACAGCTATTACAGAATGTGCTTGAAGTATGTTTGCATTTTGGAACACTAATTAGAGCAAGTTTCCAAACTGACAGGAAGTCAGTTATTTTGAATTTCCTTCAAATCGTGTACAATACCAGGCTTCATAATATGACAAACTGCTCCTATAGAATTATTGATCACAATAAAACTTTGCCAATCTCATCAAAAGATGAAAGTTTATAAATTGCAAAGCTTTCTTGAATTTGAGGAACAGTTAGTTACAGATCAATCGCTACCAAAATGTCTATTGGAGTGAGTTTCCAAAACCGACAGGAAGGTGTGTATACTTCTAGATATTTAATCTGTTCCAAACTCCATCGATCTTATCCTAAAGCATATGGGATGTTAAATTGTGAAGCTTTTTTGACTAAACTAGATGGGCACAGTGGCCATTGACAATCCACTTTCACCATAAACATTAAGTGGTTATAACACAGCCATAAAATGTCTGACTGGTCCCAAATTTACCAACTATGTATGTTAACAGTCCATGTCTGAATAAAAAAAAAACTAATTCACAGTGCCAACGTTGTGTTGTGACACTAGCCTTGTCTCCCTTATCTTACATTTCTACATCATTCCTATTTCAATCAGACTTTTAACCTCATTTAACTCAAGGGGATTTATATTTTTAAATTTTATGATTTTGCTATTTTGTCCACTTCTTCATTTCCTCAAACCCCTAAATGAGCTGGTACTCACATGAACTTTACTGGTTTTCCAACCCGATTGAGCTTATATAAAAGTTGCTATATTTCATTAATTAAATCTTGTCGTGACTCTGAATTTTCTTTTAATATACGACCCAATGCTGAATGAATCAGAGCACATCACTACTTTCCCCATTTGGACATCCATTAAACAGTTACATGCAATCTTCAAATCCTTTATTTCTCTAATCACTGTAAAAGTATTTGTTAGTCTTTTTACAAATGTTAATATTATACTCCTGCTGCAGCCTGTCCATTTTTTTAGATCTTTTTGCTCTGCCTGCATATATTTGCTGTGTCCCAATCCAGAAGTGTGCATCCTCCTGAAGTGTGTGTATTTTAAGACCACTTACGTCACAATGTTGCGTAAAGACCGTCTCATTTCGGCAAAACTCAAAGGGTCCTTAAAATTCACCCTTGAAATGCGTCCTACTTTCCGCTGAATTCGGAGGATGCATCGCGACCATCCTTCGTGGCCTCCTCAGATATCCCACAATGCTTCATGTTTTTTTTCTTCATTAGAATCAACACAAAACACACTTGAATTTGTATTTACAAGTATGTAACACGTTCTTTTTTTTAATAAAGAAAAGTATATTCAAGCATTAAATGGTGGCAGTGATAGGCGAATTGTAAAACATATTTTTTTTAACATTCATTGTAAACATTACCATACGCAGCAAACTAAATGTTAACTAAGTTTTGGTGGATGTCTTTATGTTTTAAGAAGCAGAGTTTATAAAACATCTGAAAACAGAATGAAACTAGTCCATCAGGCTTGTTTAAATTACACACAACATAAAATAGAAAAGAATCTATTCTAGGGAAATGTGACCGATGCAACCAAAACTACAGAGCATGTTTTGATACAATGTTTTTAAAGTAAAAAAGACAAAAAATAAAGAAAGAAAGAAATTGAACAATTTAAAATAAACCATTAAAACACTGGACAATATATTAAGCAACGAAAGAACTTACAGTGATCTAACACATTTATTAGACAAAAAACATCAATTTAAAAGAATCGCTTAAAGAAAAAAATATTAATAATACAAGAACGTTTCGTTCATCCAATTCAGGATCCAAACTACTGATCCAGCTGGTGGCGCGAATGCACCATAAAGAAAACTGCCAAAAAACAAGAGAAGAAGAATAAGAGGCTAGACCGTCCCGTTTACCATGGGGTTTTGCAGCTTTCTGACGATCCTCCCAGGCCGTAGCCTTGGAGGCTGGATAGGAAGAACGCTCCGGAGGCTTTTAAAACCTGGATTGGGACAGAGCTATTATTATTTCATCATTATAAATAATTACACCAGTCCGGTAGGTGGCAGTAGAGATTGTTAGCCGCCACGGATCTTTGCTCAAAGAAACGCACGTCTCCCTCCATTTTCTCTTCAAGTGCCCTTCTCTGGTGCACTAGCACCGTAAGTTGGCACACTTGATGACTAAAACACCAGACGCAAGTATGGACCACGAACTTTACACAGTGCAAAGCCCAGCAGACGACACCAAGAATGGCCGAGAACTCACAGAATACGTTTATAAGAGTGAGCAGAAGCAATGTTCTTCTAAGTGTCACCGTATTCACGCATTTCTGCCTTTTTTTGCAGCGTAGCATTGAGATTGTTAGTCACATTTAACGCATCGTACAAACTCCTAATAATTCATGTTTTTGTTTTCTAGTGTCAAATGATGAATTTGTCCGATTTGTGAAGTTACGAGTGACAAACGAGGCACTTTTCACTGGAAAGAGAAATTCTTCAAACTTGGCTTATCGGTAAAGCAGCTAAGTGAAATACTCACATGCTCGTGTTTTTACTCTGAAAATAAGGTTTAATGTCTCCTGTGATCTGTGCTGTAGAGCCATCCTGAAAGAGCTGGGTCTGAATAAGGAAATTTCGGCGAGCCAGGCTCGGAAAAAATGGGAAAACCTAAAGACTAAGTATAGGGTATGCAAACATCACTTCCAATTCAATACATAACTGTCTGCCACTACACTTCTGCATCGAATCTTTAGGCTAATCAACATTGTTTTATTAATTTAATGCGTATGCAATACATTTCATAAACACAGCAATACTTTACATTATTCAAATATATTACAGTCTTTTATTTATGTGGCGCTATGGTCCTAACTGCATAAAATGGAGCAATTACTTGATACAAGTGCCCTTGAAACAGAAAAATATTTATTTTTATATTCTATGAAATAATCTACTTAAATCCTATCTGAAGCTAAATGTTGTACATAAACTTTGATGTTGGCTTTCATATAACAGCTTCGTGTGAGAGGTTTTTGGTACATCACAAGTCAAGTACAGTCAACTACGGCATTGCTTATCAAACGTACAGAAATGTTAAATGGCAGAGCAATGTAGGATCACAGTAGTAGAAGAAACAAAGACCATAATAAAGAGAGACGAAAAAGAGAATGGGCATCTATCAACATACACACAAAAGGAAAGTGTTTTAAGTGAGAGCTTCAGTCCTGGGCGTTTCCATTTGAGAGATTTCGAAAACAATTTAAAATCATTCTTCCGTCCAGTAAAATGGGGTTTTGCTTTACTGAATTTACATCTATGAATAAAGTGTTTAGCTAAAATGAATAAATTGTTGACTAAGAATTCTAACATTTTGTTATCTATTATGACACCAAATTTAACAGAGACCAGAGTCACATGTAAAATGGATATCTGTTTTAAGTGCAACCAGTTCTGTACATCAATCCAAGCTTCGTGTGTGAGCCAGACTCGAGGCAGAGCTCTGAAACCATGACGGTTCTAACCTTAACAAGAAGTCGCTTGTGCGCATGTGCAGCCGTCAATGGCAGCCTCCTCACCAGTCACCAGCTCTGAAATGGCTTCATTTGAGCCCAATGGCAGTTGGTGGAGTCACATCACATTTATGGTTCAAATGCAAATTAAATCTACAGCCACAAACTTTATAATGTAAAATATACCATAATAAATAATGAAAACTGTTTTATGCACAGATAAAACTACCGATTGCTTCAAAGATGCACACAGAAAATACAGTTGTGCTCATAAGTTTACACATTTCCTTATTTCTTGGGAATTTTTCAGAAGAATATTTTTTCCACTCTTAGTTGGTTCCATTTATTGTCAAACAAATCATAATCAAATGTTTACACACCTTTATAATTTTGGCCCACAAACGTAACCATCGTCACTTCGACCTGTTTGCTTGGATTCAATGTTTCTGGCTGACTCTCGCCTCTTTCATCCAGTGATGCGCAGACATTTCTGCATTCTGAGCGACGAGGAAAACAAAACTTATGCAGAATACTATGCTCAGTACAAGTGTCCCCACGGTGAAGCACGGAGGCGGGTCACGGTTGTTTTGGGGTTGTATGAGCTCCAAAGGCACAGTCAATAAAAGGCTTCACCTCACCACTGACCATGAATGGTTTATATAAAAAAAGTACAATTTAATTTGGATTTTTAAATTTAAAAATAAAACCATACAGTTATATTTAGAATAAACTTTAAGTGTAGAAAAAAATTTAACCAAGAACACCGGTTTGGTTTATGGTTAAATAATAATTATTAATGAATAATTATAAAACCGTAAGAACAGGAAAACAAGTCTGAATTGGGGTGAAATGGAACGGACACAGGTCTTGTAGAACCTGTGGTTCTAGTAGTAAATGTTGCATGTATACGCAAATGTTGATTATTGATGATTGTTTGTTAAAATTTGGCTTGATAAAACATTAATAGTGTATGACCACGACTGTGACTGTTATTTGTGCTTAATATTTTATATATAAATGCACATTATTGCTCAGAATTCGGTTTCCGATCGGCAAACGAATTCATACCAACCTGGGGTAAAAGGGGGGTGCATCAAAGTGTGCTCTGAACAAGGTAGTTCCACCGTATATTTAGATGCTGATTATGTACCTTTTACAGTAAACATATCATCCTCACACTCTCTCTGTGTCTGTGTACCTCGTGTGAATCAGGACATGAAGAACCCGCCACCCGGCGTCTCGGTGAACCCCACAAACTGGCCGTGGTTCTCCCTCATGGACGACGCCATGGAGGGACGCCTTGCAGGAAGCGAAGTCATTCTGGATACTTCTTCAGTGGGCAACGAAAGCGATTACCGGCCCAACAGCACCTCACGCAAGCGCACCAAGAGGCCTCGAGAGCTTGATCAAAATGAGATTGAGCTGTCTGTCGAAGAGGATGACATGATGTCTGAAGAAATGCAGCAGGGCAAGTCAGAGCTGGACAGAGACAGGGACGAGATGGAGCACGAAAGGGCCATCATAGACAGTGACAAAGCGGCTATCGAATATGAAAAGATGGTCCTGGAGCGGGAGAAAATGGTGTTAGATCGAGAAAAAGCGGGAGTGGAACGAGAACTGGCTGCTCTGGATAGAGACAGAGCTTCTCTTGAGAGAGAGAAGGCGGCGGTGGAGAGAGACAGGGCCTCTGTGGAGTACATCCGAGCGCAGCTGGAAAAGGAGAGAGCCATTCTTGAGAGAGAAAGAGCAAAACTTGAAAGAGAGCGTGCCGTCCTTGAGCATCGCGGGACCGAGACTACTGAGCACACAGCAAATCTGAACGATAACTTTGAAGGGACTAACAGCTCTGTTCCGTTAGTGATGGAGCCTGCTACGCTGGACAGGAGGCAGAAGTTCCTCAACTTGTTTGAAAAACTCATTGAGAACTTCTAGAATGAAATGAAACATGAGCGTCACGATGTTTTTGTACTTCCTTCTGTTTCCAGAAGAGGATCGTGCCGTCACAGTGATTTGTGCAAATGTTGTTGGTTCAGTGATTCCCAGACTAACATGCAAACAATGAAAATTGTTATTTTTTTATTTCCTCTGAAACTTTTATTCAGGTTTATTTCCATACAAAACACAAAGGCCTGTGCTCAAACTGGCCCCAGTCCCCGAAATCATCGGTACAACAGAAAAGTTTGCTTCCAAGGCCATTGGGAAATGAGATGTCATAATACTGCAGTTGATGTGAAGTTATAAAAGACAGAAAAATCTGTTTATATATTTATTTATATTACAGTACAGACTTTACAACAAATTCCATGTTAACATGCTTCTTTTATTGCATTGGTCAACCTTTCAAGAAGCCAACTCAGCTCCCGCTGAAATTACTTCATAATTATGATACACATTTGTTCAATTTTATATGAATATTAACAATATTTCATTTACAAATCAAACATATTTAAAACCGTTTGCGCTGGATATTGCACCTACCTCTACACTGTCAATCAGTATTGAACTCACGCTCACACACAAAAGAGGGTGTAGAGTTCAAATTTGTACCTTTCTGACCATTTTTTGTCTGATTGATCATTGATGAATAAAAGAATTGAATGCATTTATGGTGTTCTGTTTCACTATGAGGCACAAGGTACAATTACACACCCTTGTCAGGAAAAATGAGTTCTGTGTGCAAACTCTAGAAACACACGCAGCGCAGAGTTGGAAGAGTTCACCAGAACTGTGAGAGTGGAGGTTATGTACCTTTGCCAACCTCCTTTAAAGACAGCCATTCATATCCACGTGTTTGCTTGAGCCCGAGGTTTAAAAAAAGAGGCACACACAGAGGAGTTTTGATGCTTGTGCATGCATGTGAGTTTTGTATGTGTGCATTAGAGTGTGCAATTTCTCCCCTGATTTAAATAAGGGCACCGATGGGGATACGTGGCAAGCATACGTAGGCCTGTGGGGTTCTGCTGAGGTTGATGGGATTACCGTCCAGGCGAATATCCTCAAGTGCTCTTCGGATGTAATTTAAGTTGTGTGGATTGCAGAAGGTATCCTCGTGTATCATCTGGATGTTATTATTCTGAATGATAAAGCAGAAAGTGCATGCGTTTTTGCTTCTTCAACGTGCGTAAAAGTCACAATGGAGACAGTCGGACAAGATCCTATAGTGCTACTCTTAAAACCATTACAAAGTACAAATTTTAGTAATTCTGTAGTGTAGGTACCTGTAGGTGCAGGGAACGTAGACTGTCCGGCAGCGGAACTGGGATATGGTCAATGTTGTCATCGGTCAAGTAAAGGTAAAGCAATCCTGACATATCCTGCAAACAGAAAAAATGAGAGTTGCACAATTTCTTCTGGAACGTGTCGCCCGTTGGCTTTTGGATGAAGCAGAGGATACCTTTAAAAACCACACGTTTGGCGTTCTCGCCATTTTAATGGTAATGAACCTTTGCAGATCAGTGGGTTTTTAACTCCATAATGCTTTGCTGTGACAGTCGGCAGAGCATTGCACTAGCAACGCAACTGAACTAACTAGAACTGACAAAATGTGTTCATTCCTTGTAAAAGATTCGGACGAATACAGAAATGTAAAGTTTAGCTATGTTCTATGAGGCAAGTGGAAGACAGTTGATTCAAGTGCAGTGGTTTAAAGAGTACTGAAATTTCATACTCAAGTAAAAGTAAAACTAAAACTACTCGAGAGTATTGAGTATCAGAGGCATTTTCTTAGGGTGTTTCTAAGTGAGATAAAAATACAGAAGAGGTGAAAAGAGAAAGAGATGAAAGAAACAGAGTGAGAGAATGAAAAGTGATAGTGAGAAAAAAAGAGAGGGGAAAAAAGAAAAGCAAGAGCAAAATAGAGAGAACGAGAGAGAGAAAGAGTAATATAGAGAACAAAACAGTAGAAAGAAAGAAAGAGGGAGAATAACAGCTTCATAATTAAGCATTCAAGTGTTTTCCTGGCAATTTAAACGATAAAAGAAAATAAACGAGTTGTTCCTCAAAATAATTTCTATTTCTACTGATTGTATTGATGTGATGGTATTGTATCGGTTCCACTCATTTTTGGGGGATTGTTTCTTTATATGCAATTTGATTGGACGGGATCGGTGCCAATCCCTGTAGAAAATAGTAGTTAAGGCAGGTCGATGAAAGCATTGCAGTAAAAGTAGAGATAGAGAACTAAAAATGCACTCAGGTAAAAGTATACATTTTAAAATATGCTCTCTAAATTAAAATGTCGATGTCGATGTCTCGACTATGGGAGGAGCCCGACCTTGGGAGGGGTGGGACCGAATGTTTAACGGGCAAATAGATTTGCGAGTGGAGATGATTAATCAATTAATCGGCTGCTCTATAAGAGCAGAGCGTAGCTCTACACTCATTCTGCATTCCCTGTTGAAGGACGGTCATGAGCGATGTGTGGCCTGTTTGGGCTTCAAACACGCCTGCATTGCGCTCATGAGGTGTGAGTGTTTGCACTGCAACGCTCTGCCGAGCAGCACACTGAGGTACAGGAGATCCTTCTGTAGAAGAGGACACAGAGGCTTCGCTTCTGGCGCTCCGTTTACTCGGGCTGGGTCATCCGAGGCCTCAGCCCGCAGCGCAGGGCAAGTGACGTCAGGTGACCCCTCGCGGCATCCCTGTGCCCCGGACGTACGTCCCGTCTGGCATGCTGAGCATTCCGGTATTGCTCCGGCTTCACCGGCTTCTCAGTGTGACCCTGTAGATGATCTGCTATCCATTGCAGCATCGATAGGGGCGCTTTCTTTGGCGTCTTCGGTTTCAGATTTACCACCCTCTGGGGTCATAACTGAACCGGAGCCCGAAGTAACGGCGATGCTCTCTAAGGCCGCGTTGGCTATCGGTTTGGAGGTGCCTTCGCCCTCTGAATCGGTCCCTTCGCGGCTGGATGATTGGTACTTTGGCAAGAGCCGGGATGTTCCTCCCCGCCCACCGCCAGTACCATTCTTCCCGGAGGTGCATGATGAGCTTACGAAATTCTGGGAAGCTCCCCTGTCTGCGAGGGTCCATAGCTCCTCTTCCTTAGCTAGGGGTACATCGCGATTCCCCGAGTGGAGCAGGCTGTTGCGGTGCACTTCTGCCAGGTCTGTACGCTTGGAGATCGCACCCAGATGTCCCCTCCAAAGCCGGCAAGTTCTCGTCAGACCTGATGACGAAGGCTTACCCGGCGGCGGGTCAAGCTGCAGCTGCACTGCATGCCATGGTGACTTTCCAGGTCTACCAGGCCAAAGTCCTCAGTGACATGCGCCAGAGTGGTGGCGGCACAGAGTCTTTACAAGACTTGCGCTTGGCTATGGATCTCGCCCTTCAGGCCACGAAATCCACAGCGCAGAGTATTGGCTGCACAATGTACACACTCGTCGTCCAGGAACGGCATCTTTGGTTGGAAGAGGCGTTGATTCTCACCGAGGACCGTAACAGGTTCCTCGACGCGCCTATTTCCCCAGATGGCCTCTTTGGCGTCACCGTGGGTTGACTTTGTGTCGATGGTCTCCACGATCACGATGCAAGCAGAGGGTCTGGGCGAGCTCATGGTTCTGCTCCATAACAAGCGAGGGTCCACTACGCTTGGCATGGAACCCCCTCCGCCTGCCAGACGCCAAAGAGAGTGCCCTCCGCCATGGTCCAAAACTCCGGTCAAGAGTCCGTGGGGAACCCCTGCATGGCGGAGAGCACCATCAACCTCAGAGGGTTCTCGGCGGCAGATGAGGGCTTCTTCCCGTAAGAAGCGCCCCTGAGGTTGGCAACTCGGGAAGATGTGAGATCTGCCAGGGTCTGTCCATTGACCCGACTCCCCCTGAAGGGGAGCACCACACGCACCTCGCTGCTGACCTTCGGGTTGGCGGCACCTATTGTGTTAAAGACAGATCTCACTCCCTTTCCAAGTATAACGGAAGCGCCTGCCCCCTTGCCGGGGACACACCCTCCTCATACCTTGACGAGGGCCCCGGCACCAGCGCGCGTTCCGGAAGCCCAGTCAGTGGATGTGGCGGCTCCGGCCCCCTATTTGCCACAGACTTGTCCCCAGGGCCCGCCCTGGTGATTCCGCCACCAAGCCCGCATCTATGCGGCCCTGCCATGGGGTTCATCGGCATGTCCGTCGCAGGACCACTGTCAGTTTGCCTGGGAGCCTGGCGGAAGCTTCCCGGAGTCAGCCAGTGGATCCTCCAGACAATCCGGCTGGGTTACACGATTCAGTTCGTAAAACCCCCCAGGTTTCGAGGCGTTTTAGAGACCCCTGTCCCCGGTCAGGCACCTCACTCTTGCGAGAGGAGATCGCTGCCCTTTTGAGCAAAGGTGTAGTCGAGCCGGTCCCTTCAGCCAATGCAGAAAGCGGCTTCTACAGCCGTTACTTTCTGGTCCCCAAAAAATCAGGCGGGTTGCGACCAATCTTGGTTCTGAGGTATCTGAATCGGGGCCTGGGCAAATTCCGATTCAAGATGCTGACGGTCCGCAGCCTTCTGCCGTGCGTTCGTCCTGGGGATTGGTTCGCCACCATAGACCTGAAGGATGCGTACTTCCATGTGGCTATTGCGCGTCAACACAGACCCTTCCTCAGGTTCTGTTACGAAGGCCAAGCCTACCAGTACCGCGTCCTGCCCTTCAGCCTGGCCCTCTCCCCATGCACCTTCACGAAGGTGTTCTCGGGTTCCGAGTTGGGCATGGCGCAGCGGTCAGCTTCTCCTGTCAGTGACACCTCGCTGCCTCTGGACCCTGAAGGTCTGGGGCTCTGTGACCTTCCTTCGCGCCGGAGTCTCCCTAGGCGGGATCTCTCGGCACAAGGTCGTCACCACTGATGCTTTCATGAAAGGTTGGGGTGCCGTGTGCGGTTCCCATAGAACGTCCGGCTCCTGGACCCGGCGTCTCGCTCGGTGACACATTAACCGTCTCGAGCTAGTTGCAGTTATACTGGCATTGCGGCTCTTTCGCCGGCTACTTACACAGTGTCACGTGCTTGTCAGGATGGACAGCACAGCGGTTGTAGCTTACATCAACTCACAAGGAGGTATTCGCTCCCGCCCCCTGCACTACCTCGCCCAATGACTGCTCCTGTGGTGTCAGAGCAGACTCTTGTCGCTCAGAGCTGTTCACATCCCCCGCGCTTCGAACAAGATCGCGGATGCGCTGTCGAGGTTCAAGCCGACCTCAGGGGAATGGCGACTCCACCCCCTGGCTGTTCAGCAGATTTTGGACGTGTCTGGGGAGGCACACGTAGATCTGTTTGTCTCCCAATGCCAGCAATTTTTCTCCCTGTCCCTGGCTCCTCTCAAGACAGACTTACTGGCACACTGCTGGCCCAGGAAGAAACGCCTGTACGCGTTTCCCCCAGTAAGCCTTCTGGCAAAGATTCTGTGCAAGGTCAGGGAGGACGAGCACAAACTGCGCCTTGTTGCGGCCATGTGGCCCACGAGACCAGACTTATGGGCCCTGAATGTATGGCATGTCCGGCCTCGGTGGACCCCCAGCCTCTACCGGTATTGAGGACTCTCGAACATGCGTTAGCCCCCTCCACGAGGTTGAGCTACGCTGGTAAGTGGGGTCGGTTCGTTGAGTGGTTCTCTTCCCAGCAGGAAGATCCCGGGACTTGTCCTATCAGAGTCGTGTTGACCTTCCACCTGTAAAGGTTCAATCGGGGGCTGTCCCCTTCATCCCTGAAGGTCTACGCCGCAGCGAAGGGAAATCTGTCAGCAGCCACGATCTGACAGTGAGGTTTCTCCATGGGGCCAGACGGCTACGTCCCTCCAGGCCCCCCACTGTACCCTCTTGGGACCTCTCCATCGCTCTTCGTGGGCTGAGGATGTCCCTATTTGAGCCCTTGGCCCTCGCAGACCTGCACACCCTCTCCCTCAAGACGGCGCTTTTGCTGGCTCTGGCCTCGCTCAAGAGGGTTAAAGACCTCCAGGCCCTGTCCGCTGACGAAACCTGCCTGGAGTTCGGCCCTGAGGATTTTCTGGTGCGAATCAGACCCAGGCCCGGATTCATCCCCAAGGTCTCATCGGTCCCCTTCCGGGACCAGAAGGTGATGCTGCAGCCCCTGCCCCGGGAGGAGGCAGACCCAGTCCAGTACCGATGACGGCTCTGACCCGGACCTAAGCACCACTAGGACCCCGGGTCAAGGATGTGCTGCGCCTGCAGGTTCCTAGTCCTGCGGGAAGGAACCTTTTTTCACATCTCCCTTATGGTGGATCGGGGAACCTCATCCTCCCCCCCCACTCAGCATCTGGCTGATGCGGAGCAGCCAGCTCTGCTAGGTTCTGTAGTAAGGTTTTGCCGCTGGGCCTGATACCTACCGAACTCGGCCCGGACTTGCGGACCCTCCCTATCTGGGTGGCCCAATCCGTGTATTCTATACAAGGTCCCTCTTCAGGTGCGTTGTACCCCCCCCCCACTTGGGCTGAGAACGATGGCTACTTGTTTCCGCCCCCTTTTATAGCTGGAGGAATACATTTTTGCGTCCTGGAAGCCCTCTTTAGGTCTAGATGCAAGTCTCAGCGCGTCCCTGTTCCACATCAACTTACCCTCCTAATAAACTTGGTCCGGGCCAAAGGGGCAGAAGGAGTTCCCGGTCGGTCCCTGACTGACACCTAACCTTCACAGTTTAGAGTCGGCCTGGCTGGATGGACTGAGGCATGGCCCTTTAAAAGGGGGTTCTCATAGTCGAGACATCGACATCGTCTGCGTCTTGACTGAAAGGGAACGTCTAGGTTACTTTCGTAACCCGCGTTCACTGAAGGATGGAACGCAGACAACCCCTGGCCATGTACCTCAAGTCACTGATCTGAGGTGCCGTAGAGGTATGTAGGTTCTGCTCCTCGGAGGAAAGCAGAATGAGTGTAGAGCTACTCTCTGCTCTTATAGAGCAGCTGATTAATTGATTAATCATCTCCACTCGCAAATCTATTTGCCATTAAACATTCGGTCCCACCCCTCCCAAGGTTGGGCTCCTCCCATAGTCGAGACATCGACATCATCTGCGCTCCCCCTTCAGGGAACGCGGGTTACGAAAGTAACCTAGACGTTACAGTAATTTGATTATTTGTAATTCGTTACTTTTCACCACTGTTCAAGTGGAAGAAAGATTTCCTCCATAAACAAAACCATCCAATATTCAATTGCTGGGAATGCATGAACACAGTTATGTTCTTTAACCCAAGAAAAGCACATAATAAATGTTAAAAGACTTTGCTACCTACAGTGCAAACAAGGTGAATGGATGGAGAGAATTATCTTTTATAAGTGCCGGACAAAGTACACAAACCAAGTACTTGAGTTAAAGTAGAAATACACTCTGTAAAATACTACACCAGTAAAAACAAAAGTGCTCCCTTCAGAATTTCACTTGAATAAAAGTACAAAAGTATTTGCCGTAAAATGTACTTAAGTGTCCAAAGTACTCTGATTTATTATGACTATATTTATGCCGTTATCATTTTTGTTAAGACTCTTGCTTAAACAATATGTGAAAAGACTTTAACTCTTATGAAGTTGACACTTATTTAAAGGATCATGAGCTCAAAACCTGAATGAAATAATCAAAATCAAATAAAATAAGGTTTATTTTTGACATAGTTTAAATTTAATAAAAAAACCTTTTTTAATGCCTAAATTATTAAACACAGGTGAACAAGTTTTTGTTTAATATACCTCACACATAGACCCGAGTTTTTGTTGCAAAGTTTTGTATGATGATGTGCCTCGATATTAAACCACGGGCGCCAACGGGCCATTACACATCGGATAAACGAGTGCTGCGAACGAAAAAAAGAGTTTCTGAGTGCTATATTGGATCTATTTGATGACATGTTTAGCATGTAAAAGAGCCACTTTTCACATTTTCATAGCGACTTCATACAGGAAACGGGAAAGAAATGGCGCTGCACAAATCCTCTTTTCTCCACATTTTTGTCAAACAGCTCCCTGTGATCAGCCACCAACAGAATAAACCGCTCGACATCCATTATTTTGTTTTTTATTTGTTCTTTTATTTCCTCTCTGTCGTGAGTATCTGTTGTACCTCAAACGCCATCTTCAGGCAGGGAGCGTCACTGCATCAATATTTCCTTGACGCAGACGAAAAGCATCCTGCTGAGAAGCCATCAGGAGATACCACACAGCGGCAACAAAAACAATTTAAAACAGAGCGAGCACTATACCCTGATTGGTGGCTTGCACATGCTCACGACCAATTACGTTTTTATCCACTCTGAGTAATCAGTTAGATATTTGACTTTGAAATGTAGTGAAGTTAGAGTAAAAAGTCTCCCCAAATGAAAATACTTGAGTGAAGTACAGATACTTGAAAAAGCAACTTAAGTACAGTAAAAAATTACATTACGTTACTGCCCCCCACTGTCTTTTATTCTAAGGTGATAAACCACAAAATCCTGTAGGGATTTAAATAGAGAGCTATCTTAAGGCACAACAGTGAAGTAACCACAAAATGGGTAAACTGCACTGGCAATAGAGGGCGCCAGGGCACCTCTGCACAACTCTCTGCTCTTTGAGAAGAAGATGATAGAGATGAGAAGAAGACAATAAAAACATGCTTAACTTTATAAAAGTAAGAATGTAAAGTCTTGTTTTCCATTACTGTTGACATTACTGCGCAGCCTTTACCAAAGCTGCCTTGATTAATAAAAAAACCCTCAATTTTGTTTTCTAACCCGCTGTGCCAGGAAAATGGATGAAGAGATTCAGAAAAGTTCAGTTAAATCACTTAAATCAACTTTACATTCTACACTAAACGCAGATAAGTGAGAGCTAATGGCTGTTCAGTGTAGACCCGCGTGTGAAAAGAAATATAAAAAAATGTCCAAGAAAATCAACAAAAAATAAATTAAAAAATATATATATCTATCACATATATAGATAAATATGTAGGACCTCTCCTCAGTTTTAGCAGAGGGGTATTGCACTCCTGCTATTTTCCATGATAGCAGAGATATATTGCACACAATGAGATGTTCTCCTCTCCTGCTGAGAGAAAGCCTCGGAGAAAGAGAGAGGGCAAAAAAAAAAAAGCTGGAAAATGAATGAACTTGATTTCTGGTGCACCAGATATTGAACGGCAAGTTCAAGTTGTCCGAAACACACAAGAAAGCAGCTCCGCAGTCTCAGACGTCCGCATTCAGATGTGATTGGATTTCTCAGATGAGCAGAGAGTTTGCTGAAAAACAGTAGTTCTTTTCAAAAACCCAGACACTGTCGATTCGGACGGGATTAAAAACACAGAAATGTGAATCTAGGGTTATTGACTTTATAAAATAACATGGACAGAGTGTCAGGGAAATCACCGGTTTTGGACGAAGGGTTTTTGTGTCTATGATTGGGGGTTGGTGGTTATCACCATCTTGGAAGTGCATCTCTCGAGAATAATCATGTTTGTTTGTTCTGCAAAAACTTGCAATCTTTTTGTTAGTATTTTTGGGTGATTACAGCACGTGCTTCTGGTGACCATTTTGAAATGGCCCTCATGTAAACAAGTGGGGCAGGGCTAAGAAAGCAGCCAATGACTACCACAGACTTTGCTATGTAAATACATGTTTGAGTTTAACAGGAAGTTATGTGATGACCAAGGTATCTAGTAGATGTTATGTACTCTCACCTTGAAAGCTTCCCTTTGGATACCATTGCTTCCAAGCTGGTTGAGGCTGGCATCTATTAGAATCATGGAAGGAGGCAAAGCAGGAAGTTGCCGAATACTGTTCTCCCTCAATATTAACTCCTCCAGAGCAGGAAGACCAAAGAAAGCATCATCATCAATCCTGGAAATGCCATTGCTAGTCAGGTCGATCCTCTTCAATTTATCTTAAAAATAGCAAAAGGAACAATTAAGCGAAATACGTACAAACTGTTAAATAAAGCTATTAGCACAAGAGAGTCAAAGTTTTGCAGATTTATCTGAGGGTTATGAGAAAGACACAGAGAGCACTGTGCTCTGCAGGACAATGACTTCCCATGAGCAAACGTAGCCACCCCTTTGCTAACGCTCTCGATCACAAATGATAGAACATTTTGCTTTGAAACGTACTCAGGTTTGCGAAATCAGACTTGCTGATCCTGGAGACTTTATTGTAGCGGCCATAAAAATGAGTGGTTTCTTTGGTGAGGGGAGGAACGCGGTCCAACTTGAGGTCATCACAGTATACAGATCCGACCAGACAGGTACACAGCACACAGGTCGACATACCTTACCACCAAACAAGCAGGTGGCATTTGAAAGGAAACAATAACAAAAGAAAATTAAAACACTGCGATTGGACTATTGGGTGCAGAACCAAAAGGCTGTAGTGCTGACATCCTGCTTCTGGAGGACCTTTTTTAAGGAAATACATTTACAATGTTTATTGTCAAAGATCGATGTTTAAGTGTGAATGTTTTTAGAGTGGATACGTATCTTCTCTGACTCGGGTTGCTATATCTTTTCAGACTGGCACCACTAAGGAATCCTGGGAAATTTTCCATTGACTTAGCATGGGGTCAAACTTTGACTAAAATTAAGAAATTTATAGAAACTTCACATTTAACAAACTTGTGGAGGTTGTCAGTTTGTGCAAGAATATACCTGCCACTGTGCAAAAGTATTTGAACCCCAGGCTTTAGAAGGGGTTAAATATTTACCATTGACATCTAATGGCCATTGAAAACAATTGGGAAATCAAACAACAACATCTTCGAGATGAAGCATTGCAGAGAAATGGGTTTTTTTTGTGTCAAAAAGACAGGGGGAGTGGTTTAAATAACACATATTGGCATGGGGAACTTTACATGATGTCAGTGACTCCACAAATTCTACCAGCCCATTTTTCTCATGAAGATACTTTTAAATGGCACAAGCCAACATCAAAGTTTGTCACTAACTCAAACGTTAGCCATCTAATTTACCTAGTTTAATGCAAAAAGTAATAAATTATTAAAAACTAACCAGTACATTGAATAGCTTGTTAGGTTACTAAATATGTTTAAAAGGTCTGGACAATATAGATAAAATGCTCCACATACGTATATGCAATTCGATTAGAAAAAAATATCACAACATGTTCTCTAGAGCACATAAAATTTTACCCTCAAAAAAATACTAAATATAACATATGTCCTAAAATTTTCCATGAATCTTCAAGACCTACAATATTGCCCTTAAAATTAATGAAATTAAAGCACTGGACCAGAAAATATCTTTGCTTATTATCACTATACAGGACTCTTCAATCCCTAATGAGATTGTGGCACTGTTTACGGTATTTCTTAAACATTTATAGGATTCTCTCATTTAATGATCAGTAAAATTTTTAATCAAGGTTAATGTAGCAATGATTGAAATAGTTTAAGTTATGATGCAACTTGCTGGAGAAACTCTCTCTAGGAGTTCATGTAGCTCGCTATGTAAACTGGAATAGTGAGTGTGGGTTATTCCTCTAAGACCTCCGCTTTCCCAACACATCTAAAATTCATGCCCAAGGTTAATCGATTATGACAAGTTTTACTTACATTTATTTATTGATTTAAAACAATTACAATTAGAAAATAAACTCAATATTTTATTAGGGCCGCTACCAGAAAATTAAACTTATAACTTGACCTAAGCCACTCTTGTATCCCACAAAACACATTCATATTACAACTAATCTACATTAGGCTCCTCCTTCTGTGAAGCTGAAGTCTGTACTTTACAGAAGAATTATGTTTCCTATAAAAATAGGCAACATTTTTCATTTCTTACTTATTTTTCAGAAAATACAAAACGCAAAACCACTCATAGAGATTTGGTAAAGCTATTTACCTTTTAACACCCTGGTGATTTTGGTCTGATAACAAGTACGAAAACTAACAGGGAAGTGTCTGAGTGGCTGGTGAAGTTAACAAAACAGGAAAGGGGTATATAAGATCTCCAAGGAACTGGGAATGTTGATCAGCAGTGTTCAAACTCTGATGAAGAATTGAAAAGTGAGGGATTCTGGTTAACCCAACAAACATTTCTGCTACAACTGGCAGAAAAATTGTGACGGATGCAAAGAAAAACCAACAAAACACAGGGCTCTCTGCAAAAATATGGCATGGCTTTTTCGAGGAGAAAATTTTTTGCATAGTCGAGTTAACAGAAGAAAGTCATTACTACACAAATGCCACAAAGCAGCTGCTTACAATACACCAAACAACTCAGAGACAAGCTCCAAACTTCTGTAACAAAATTATTTGGACGATGATATCAAAATTGAACTTTTTTGCCTCAACCATAAACTGTACATTTGTAGAGAAGTGACCAAGGCCTATGATGAATAGAGCACCATCCCCACTGTGAAGCACGGAGGCTGGTCACAGATGTTCTGGGGATGTGTGAGCTCCAAAGGCACAGGAAACTTGGACAAAAAGTTTTAGGAGTTAATCCCAGTTTCCTGACCTCAATATCACTAACATCACCAACAGAGAAGATAAAGAACCTCATCCACAACTACCTCAAGAGACTCCAGGCTGTCCTCGATGTTAAAGGAGAGAATACAAAATATTAAGGACTTTTGATCAAGGTCATTACGATAAAAAAGTAACAGTTGTTCGACAATAAATGCCTTCACCCAACCACTAACTATAGGTGCGGAAAAATGTTTTGTATTATATATATAATTTATTTACAATATCATTTTCTAATAACGAGTCCATCCAGGAGCAAAATTAGCAGCTGTGTTTTATTGTATCCCACATCCCAATCACTGCTCTTTTTTCACAGACTGTTTTTAATTTGTCTTGAGTAGAATTCAGCATAAAAAAATAAATAAATAAAGCAAGTAAAATACTGACCTGTTATATCAAAATCTGTGTCAATGTCAGGTATTCCTGACCCTATATCACCCCCAGCCCCCTCCAAGGGAGTGATCGGGGTTGTAAAGAGAAACTCCTCCTCTTGTTGAACACAACAACATTAAGGTGTTAGGAGACAGATTAGAACATTGACAGTGAGTACAAACAAGACGTTATACAGCATTATTATATATGTAATAATGCCCAATAAAGCAAACGCAACACATGGAATCATTATTAGCCAGTTAAATAAACCACATCAGTTTCTTAGTCGGAAGGTTAATGGAGCATTGATTGAAATCGCTCTCTTAAGTTTGATGTAACCACAAGCATTTTTTTAAACCACAAGGTTGTTTACTAACCTTCAGGAATTAATATTGGGGATGTGATTTCTGGGGCCTCGGTTACTCCTGACTCTTCTGACTCCTCGGGTATTCCAGATGTTATGATCTCAGGCCTTAAAGTCACCTCAGGAAACCCAGATGTCCCGGATAATCCAGATATGTCAAGCTCCCCAGCGGACCCAGATATTTCAAACAAATCATGTATACCAGTGAAACCAGATTCCCCTGACTCATCTGGAACTCCAGACTCCCCTGATAACTCAGGTATCCCAGAGACTCCAGATTCAGCTGAGCCCTCAGGTATCCCAGAAACTCCAGATTCACCTGAGCCCTCAGGTAATCCAGAAAACCCAGATTCTGCTGAACCCTCCGGTAGCCCTGATACCCCAGATACTCCAGATGTCTCAATTTCTCCTAAGCCCTCTTGTGCCCCAGAGAGTACAATTACTCCAGTTGTTGCAAGCTCTCCCGAGCCGTCTGTCAACCCAGAAATGCCAGACACCCAAGGAATTCCAGACTCTTCAAATTCACCAGAGGCCTCAAATGGAAGAATTTCACTTTTCGGATGGAGCTCCTCCTCTTGTGAGAGACAAGGTGGTATTGCAAGAAAGATATTAGACTTCCCATTGACATCACATAAAAGAAAACAATTATCCAGTAACCTGAAGATTGCAACAGTATATAATAATAGCTAGCTAAAGCCCCCTGTCAAACACAATTCAGACTGCTCCATTCATAGAATGTGTCCTATACTGATGTCTTGATAGCTTCTGGGGCAGGTAGCAAAACAGAGGCATTGGGGTTCAAACATCTCATCATTGAGACTTTAAAGAGGTGTCTCTGTTTACAAATGCTAGATGACTACTCAGAGAAACCACTGTGCATACCAAATGTAAGAGTCCCAGCTGCAAAAGTCACTTGTACCCCTAAATATCCTTCTTTTCCTGACTGTGTAAATAGACAGCAAATCCTGAGTACTGACCTCCACCTGAGAAAAATATTATGCCTGAACCAGAAAGACCAGAGACTGCAGAACCAAGATCCCCCGAATCCTCAGAACCTGAAATGTCTCCAGAGGCCCCAGAACTTCCAGAGCCTGAAGCCTCTCCAGAACCTGAAGCTCTGTCACTGGATAAGTCTCCAGAGGTCACATCGGCAGATCCCAGATCACCAGATATCTGAAGGATGTCAGTGGGCGTCAGACGAAGCTCCTCCTCTTGTTCAAGACAAGGTTAGGTGTTAGAACAATTGTTAGAGTTACAGTTGCATTTAGAAGCACATGGGCTGGTTCTGTGAACATTGAGGGATGGATTGGGTTTAATGCACATAAAAAAGCAAGTTAATGGATGATTAAAACTCATTTAACTAATCAACCTGACAGTTAAATGGAAGTTCAGCATGATGGTTGGGAATGTTGTGGTTAGCTGTAAGAGTGCTGGTCCGTGGATGATACAGACCTCCCTGGGCGCTAGGACCCATTAGAGTCCCTGCCTC
This sequence comes from Danionella cerebrum, assembly GCA_007224835.1. NCBI lineage: Eukaryota > Metazoa > Chordata > Actinopteri > Cypriniformes > Danionidae > Danionella > Danionella cerebrum. The sequence goes on along the minus strand of SRMA01025855.1, from coordinate 61,752 downwards.
CTCAGAGCGTACTGGAACAGGCTCAGGGTTAAACTGTATTTCTTCCTCTTCATTCTCATCCAGGGAGGCAGTGAAAGAAGGATTATTTTCCTCATCTGGGATGAGAGGTTCAAATTCAACCTGTAACAAAATATGTCTGTGTCAATGAAATCTTTTGCCATCGTTTTGCAGTAGGTTCTAGGTCAGCGATTCTCAACCACTGGGCCACAGCACGCCATCTGGCGGGCAATCATCTATTGACTAATAATTTTAAAATAATTGTTTTAAAAAATTGTCAATTATTTCACAAAAAACTGAAGTGAAATGTCATTAGAAATATTATTCTGCTAATAAATTGTTTAACAAAGCATTTTACATCGCGCGTCACCGAGGCAGCTGATGGTCTATTGACGGGTAAATATGACGGGTCTATTTTGTCTCGCGGAAGACCTCGCGCAATAAGCACAATGAGCAGCGCGGCGACCGTTGGCCGTCTTTACGTGCTACTGGTGTAATGTAAGTTGTCCAGTTTGGTGGAAGCAGACTTCCCCATAAAGATGATACCGATTCATAAAGTTGCAAAACGGCAACAATAGCCTCTGTCGTGGTGCTTAAAACTTGTCCTTTTTCAGAGTGGAAACGAAAGCTAATTTTTTAGCTAAAGCTAATTTTTTGTTCCGCCTTAGATCCGAGGCAGATTCTGTGTGTAAAATAAAACCTTAAATCAGCAAATCCAGTTGTTTCTTTTATGTTTATTTTAAACTGAAGTGTAATGTTCATTCATTCATTTTCAAACCTGCTTATTCCCTTTCGGGGTCACAGGGGTACTCCAGCACACGGGTACACCCTGTGTCAACCATCACACATTCACACCCAAGGGGAATTTAGATTCTTCAATTAACCTAAACAAATGTTTTTGGGATTGTGGGGGAAACCGGAGTACCCGGAGGAAACCCATGCAATCATGGGGAGAACATGCAAACTCCTTCCAGGAAGGTCACTGGTGAGCCTCGTACCGACAACCTTCTAACTGGAAGGCCACAGTGCTACCCACTGCGCCACCGTGCCACCAAGTGTAATGTTTTAGTCCTTAAAAAATATATTAGTAAAGTTATTCATTAACCCACTGTAATTTGGTAGTTAGTTATAAACAATAGACTGTAAAAAAGATGGACAACGTGACTCCACCAACTGCCATTGGGCTCAAATGAAGCCATTACAGAGCTGGTGACTGGTGAGGAGGCTGCCATTGACGGCTGCACATGGGCATAAGCGACTTCTTGTTAAGGGTAGTGTTGTATCTGGGTTGTAGCGATTGAATAATTCACCGGATAATCTTGTTGATTAACTTTATTTTCAACCGAACACACTGCATTACACTACATACTTTTTTACTCAGCAACCAACTCCTTTTCTTTCTCCCTCTCCGCCTAGTGGCGCTTTGTGCAATTACAATATATATATTTATATATGAACACAACATCCCCCCTTTACTTAAGAATGATCTGTGCTGTCACAACAAGTAACACAAATTACAAAAGAATCAGCTCAAGCTTATGATCAATATTAGTCACATAACCTCAACATATCAAGCGAACATTTATAGAATATAACTTTGTTCATTCCTTTAAACCACAAAGTCTTTAAGCCAACCGGGCGGCTTATGCATTCTGACAGGACGATTTGCAGCTTGACGATCCCGGTCCAGCTCCACTTCAACCCTTTCAGTACAACTCTCTGGTGGTGATGAGGATGAAGGAGGCCCAGTGGGAACTGAAGCCAAATGGGAAGCATGCCATGTTTTCCCATCTTCTAAGATGTAGGTACTTGGGCCCACCTGCTGTTTGATCCTAACGGGGGCAGAGAATTGTCGCTGACCTTTCTGGACATGGACAGGTTTCCGCACGCGCACTCTGTCACCTGCTCTGAAGACAGGAGTGCGAGAACCTCTTTTAGCATCACAATACTGCTTTATGCGATGTTGACGGAGAGAAACTTTGCAACGAACATCCAGAGAAGGTGGCTCCAATGGTGGAGGAGGAAGAACGTTTAGTTTTGTTCTCATTTTGCGCCCATGCATCAGTTCAAAAGGTGACACACCAGTCATGGCATGTGGTGTAGCACGGTAAACTTGAAGAGAAGCAGATGTTGCACTTTTCCATGGTTTGTTTTGGATGATGGCAGCTTGAATCCAGCCTTTAAGCACCCTATTAAATCTCTCTATTGCACCATTAGCAGCAGGATGGTACACAGAGGATCGTATGTGCTTAATTCCTCGGCCTTGGAGAAAAGAAGAGAATGAAGCAGCCGTAAACTGTGGTCCATTATCAGTGACCAAAGACTCTGGGTCACCATAACGGCTGAAAACACCTTGCAGAATTCCAATTACTGTTTCAGCGTTCACAGATGAAGCAAAGGCAACTTCAGGCCACTTTGAATAATAATCAGTGAGAGTGATTGCAAACTTACAGTCCCAAGAAGCAGTTTCAAACGGTCCAACAATATCCAGGCCTAGTTTTTTCCAGGGACCCTCAGGCAGGGGCACTGGTTGGAGTGGGGCCTGAAAGACCTTGGCAGATTTGTCAGATTGTTGGCACAAAGAGCATTCAGATACTTGGGAGAGCACCAGCGCATCCATCCCAGGGAACCAGTATAAATCTCTCAGGCGCTGTTTTGTTCGTACCACACCTTGATGGCCTTCATGGGCAAGGGCCACTAGTGTGCAGCGCTAGAGATTGGTACTACTAAGCGTGATCCACGAAACACCAGGCTATCACGCACACATAACTCATGCCTTATTTTGAAGTAAGGTTGCAGAACAGGACTTACAGATTTAGCAGTCCGTGGCCACCGCTGTTGCATTTGCACACGCAAGGAGGAAAGCTCAGGGCATGAAGAGGAAGCATCCTGAAACTCTTTAGCAGTCACTGACACAGGGTTTGCACCCAGCAAAGCCACTAGTTCGGGTTCTGAGTCCTCAGGAGATGAAAAAGCGGCTTGTAAAGGTAAACGTGAGAGGCAGTCAGCTGTTTGGTTCAGGGGCCCTGCTCTGTACACGACATCATACGTGAAGCAGAGAAGTCGCGCAGACCACCGTGCAATACGCATTCCTGCTCGATCAGTCCCTTTTGTGGAAAGGAGTGTTGTGAGAGCCTGATGATCTGTGCGCAATGTGAATTTCCGACCCCATAGGTATGTCCGCCATTTTTCAACAGCCCAGACACATGCAAGAGCCTCTTTCTCCACTGTTGAGTATTTCCTCTCAGTTGGTGACAGTGTTCTCGATGCAAATGCCACCGTTCGTTCTGTGTCATCCGGATGCAACTGGGCAAGTACAGCACCCACACCATAATCAGATGCATCAGTAGAGACTATGGTTGGTAGCTCAGGGTTGAACAAGGCTAGCGCTGGACTTTCTACAAGCAAACGTTTCACACTTAGAAAGCACTGCTGCATCTCACCAGTCCATTCAAACTGAGTTTCTTGTCGTAGGCAAGCACGAAGGGGCTCCACCACTGTAGCATAATTAGGTATGAATTTTCCATACCAGGACAGCATTCCTAAGAATGAGCGCAAACTCACGGCATCTGATGGAGCAGGGGCCTGCGTAATAGCCTGCAGGTGCTCTGTATCTGGTTTAATTCTCTCAGCAGTAACCAGGTGTCCCAGGAACTTCAGGCTAGTCTGGCGAAAGTGGCATTTCTTGTCATTAAGCTGCAAGCCTGCTGCTTTAAGTTTCTTTCGAACTGTATCCAAGGCTATATCATGCTCTTGTGCGGTGCGCCCGTAGCAGATGATGTCATCAAGGTAGAACTGTACATTTGGGACTCCATGCAACACTCTTGCCATTAGCTTTTGGAAAGCTGCAGGGGCTGAGGCAAGACCATAAGGAACCCTGCAGAACCTGAACAGTCCCTCATGTGCTATGAAAGCCGTTAAATCCCTGCTGTCAGGGTGCAGCTTGGTGATATGCGCTCTCCAAATCAATGGTTGAGAACAGCGTAGAACATGTTAATGCTGAGAGTAATTCTTCCATATGAGGAAGAGGAAAGCTATCCACTACAACTGCTTTGTTAGGCTCTCGCAGATCAACACACATTCTGATTTTGCCAGTTTTCCTCTGTATTACAACTATTGGTGAGACCCATGGAGAAGCATCAATACGCTCAATCACACCAGCTAAGAGGAGACGATTCAGCTCCTCTGAAACCGCAGCTCGCACAGAAAAAGGAAGGCGCCTCAGTTTTTGACGCACTGGGACAGCTGTTTGCAGCAACTTCACTTTATGCATGAAACCAACAGCACATCCAAGAGTTGTAGGGGAAGCTGGCTGTGAGACGGAGCATTCCATTAAAGCAGCAGAGGGTGGGGAAAAAGTGGTTGTTGATGATAAATATGCAGTATTGCCTTCAATGTGCAGATTGAAAGCAGCGATTAAATCCCTCCCCATGAGAGCAGTTCCAGAGTTCACAATATGAAATGTTGCAGGTGTTTCAAGGCCCTCTATTTTTACAATTGCATCCATGCAGCCTATCACTGGAATAGAGGTCTGGGAGTAGGTCACTAGTTGAACAGTGGGCTGACGCAGCAGAGTATTCTTGAACTTTTCCTCATATATGCAAAGTGGCAAAATAGAGACTGCAGCACCTGTATCCACCGTCAGTTTCATCCTGTGTGATCTGTCTCCCACTGTAATGTTGACTGTAACCTGTATTCCTTCTGGGGCAACTGCTCTATCCACTAACAGTAATGTGTATTCTGGCAGTTCAACTTCCTTAACTGAATGAGTCTGCAAAGATTGGCACACCCGTGCAAAATGTCCTTTTTTGTTACAGTTCCTGCATGTTGCTTTGATTGCTTGGCATTCACTTGAGTTAGCCAAGTGTTTCTCAGACCCACAACGGAAACATGTGCGTGCAAAATGGTTGGGCGCAGATTTCTGTCCTGGTTTTGCAGTAACCCGTTGGCGCGGCTGTCTACTCCTGTATGCTTTATTCTGTGTTTTTACAACATGCACAGGTGCCTGCTGCTTACTTGTCATAGATTTAGCTTGTTCACTAACTGACTCGGCTTGAGTGGATAATGTGATAGCATCTGCTAGCGTCAGGTTAGTTTTCAGCAGGAGTCTTTCTCTGATGCGGGGATCGGCAACATGCTCCACAAGCTGGTCCCGGATCATATCATCCGCATTATCAAAGTCACAAGTTGACGCAAGTTCTCTGAGTGCAGCAATATAATGTACTATAGGCTCTTGAGCCCCCTGGACTCTCTTCCTGAATGTGTGACGCTCCACAACCACGTTTACTGGTGGAGTAAAATGTGCACGTAACGCATCAATGGCTGTTGTTAGCGTGGTGCCTGTGTCTGGCAATGTGTGAAAAATCCGTTGCCCTTCGGAACCCAGACAATGTAGTAGCAAAGCACGTAATCTTCCCTCTGGCCATGCATCTCCACTGGCGTTGATAACAAGAAGATAATTTTCAAACATCCGAACCCACGTTTTGAACGGCATAATCGGATCTCCCGGGCACGGCAGAAAAACGCCTGGAAACGGCACGTTTGAAGCCATCTTCACTCACAGCTGCACTTGTAGGTTCTCCTCGTCGCCAATTTGTTGTATCTGGGTTGTAGCGATTGAATAATTCACCGGATAATCTTGTTGATTAACTTTATTTTCAACCGAACACACTGCATTACACTACATACTTTTTTACTCAGCAACCAACTCCTTTTTCTTTCTCCCTCTCCGCCTAGTGGCGCTTTGTGCAATTACAATATATATATTTATATATGAACACAACAGGTAGAATGAACCGTAGGGGTTTCAGACCTCCGCCTCGAGTCTGGCTCACACACAGCCTGTTACATAGACTTTATTTAATAATTTTAAGGAAGAATTTGAGAGCGACTTCACTCAATTTGATCGTTGTCAGCGTAAATAATCTGTCTCACGACGTGATGCCTGCGGCAAGTCAGCTTTGTACTGTTTAGCTGTCAATAATAGCTGTCAATCACATGGCCCGGCCTAGTTTTTTTAGGGGAAAATTTAACCATCCTGAACCACACGAAAATAAACTTGAGCCACGAGAACTATTGTTCACTGTATGGATACCTTCAGAAAATCATTAAAACACTTTAAATGCTGTACTTTCTGAGTAAATAATTTTTAAAGTTCAGCTTTTTCCCATAGACTTGTAAAAAAACATTTATTCTTAACAGAAAAATTCTGATATCTAGTCAAATTCAGAAAAATATAGAAAAGGACACATTTGAAGCTGCTTGATGCAGAGAAATGCAATCTGATTTTTGTTCCACATAACTCCAGGGTAGGGAGCTGTGAAACTATTGACATCAATTGAGAGCAGATGTTTTTCTTCAGAAATGGTCCTTGTGGAATCAAGACATACCTGGTAGCAGAAAACAGCCTAGCATTTTCTTTTTGGAGCTGCATTTGCTGCTCTGTTAAAGTTGAGGTCAACCAGAGGAAAAATAAATGAATTCTATTACGATATAAAGATGTAAATAGTAGCTCTAATTAAAAATAGAAATGCATCAGTAAACTCTGTCAGGTATGAAGACACTTGGCCAAAACCCACTCATGGTTACTGTATAAACAAAAGTATGATTCTCAGAGGCCATACTGACCAGATTGTCATAGATAAATATTGCAACATATAACTGGAATAAAATCGAATGTGTATCATTGGTGTTGTTTTAAGGACTGTTGAAATGCAAAATCAGGCCTGCGAATATAGTACATTTTTTGTTCAGAAAACATGTCTTTAAATGCATTGTTGGGAATATAAGAGGTAGCTAAGATTTCTTGGTATTTTCGACTATTGATATTGTCTTCCCCCTGCAGATCTCTCGCACACTCCCATACTTGATGCAACGTCAGACCATTATGTTTTCTGGGTGAATCTCAGATCCATGTGGGCTCCAGTAAGTCTCCTGCAATATTTGTGGTGAATGTTGAGTAATCCATCTGAAGATTCATCTTGAAAATCCACCTTCTGCCACTTTTCCAGTGCCCATCCTTTCAGCAGGCTGTCGGCCTGGCTTTAGGGTACTGATTCAAGACAGATTCAAACAAATAGTTCTGGTTGACACAGAGACTTCATTTGACAAGTTGTGGTGGAGCTCTGCTCTGCTGGACTGGCCTTGTCAAAAATGTCTACATTTCGAGATAGAACCATCTTAGATGGAGGTTGTAGTCTACCACAGTGGGTTCTCGCTGGCAAACGAGCGCCTCCCTCGAGAGGCACCCCTGGGGACCCTACAGCAGCGTGGCCTACAGATATCTGTGTTCTTCTAGGGCACTCCACTCAGACTCCTGCTTGTGGGTCCACTTCAAATTTGGAGTTCCAGATTGGGCATGGCGTCAAGAACGTCTCTGTCTGTCCCTGACCGACTAGAGACTTTTTTTACAGGAAGGTCTGGGGACAAGGACGGGCTCATGAGCTCCTTTCGGACTGGACGAGACACTGTGTGTGGTTGCCAACAGTGGTTTGAGTCCTTGACTGGACATTATTCCTGTTGGTTTACCAGAGGTCGTTGCAGGGAGCCTAGAGTTGCAGTGCCTAAGACCAGAGATCTAAGATCAAACAAAGCATGCCATTTAATTTAAATACTCCCAGCAGGTCTCTATGCAGTATGAAGGGTCCAGATTCGGGGGTCCCCTTTGGTGAGGAATTCTATACAACATCCCTATCAGGTGGTTTGTATATCCCCATTCCGTTTCCTGTTAGTAGGTTAATTCCGCTTGTATGCCCTACTCAGGTCCGCTCTTTCTGGTCGCATGGTCCCTCAACAGAGGATTCCTTTAACCGTCTACCAATAAGCAATAACACAGTTTTTAAAGTTCCTCTTGTTGTTTATGTTTTTGCAGAATTCTCACAGACAGGTGGGGTTTGGTCAGCAGGGGTGTGGCGATAGTTTGAGTGAGTTAAAAATGGGGCAAACAGCTCATTTTATATAGAGTAGAATTCAAGGTGAATCAAAGATGTTTTCACAATTAATATTGCATTTAGAAAGTTATTACCGGTGCAGGGCTTGTAAAAAAGGGCTCAAATATTTATAAATATATATTTATTATTTTTTTCAATTAACAGAGTAGACAGTAGAGAAACTGGACGCAAGGAGGAAAGAGATTGGGGGTGGGATGGGAAAAATGACAGGCTCGGGACTCGAACCGTCCAGTTTACCAAGGGGAAGGACTAAATGGTATCTTTAAACTATGCACTAAGCTCTCTTCCTCACACAAATTTCTCTTTTCAGGCTCTGAGTACACTAGCACTGCCCCCTAGTGAATGGTTGGTATTATACTGTAAAATCAAATTCAATTCTGGGTTTCTTAGCTTGAAATTCAGCTTTGTTTTGCACAAACAGTTTAAACATTGAACACCTTTAAAATCCTGTTTGTCTTCTTATGATCATGAACCTGTTTAGTTAAAAACTGTGCATCATTGATACTGAACCACTACCACTGAATGTTTTTCTCTTTAATAAGATAGTTCTCATATATTTTCTTACACTGAATTCAAGTGAATGTAATATCGTCCTTACAGTTAAATTTTTCCCAATTGCTTATGGTGGTGCGAGTGGAAAACTCAGTTAATAAAATATAATCTTTCATTTAAAAGCAAATTTAATTCCACCATTGTATCTGTTCCATTAAAACAAATATCTATAAAAAACTTGTCAATACAAGCCAAATGCCCTCAGTGACCTACCCTGAAGCCCTGCAGCTGGGTTAAAACATGTTTCTAATCGTAAATCGTAAACCGAAGCTTGACATAACCGAGTATCATTATCCACAGTAACGTTTGGATCCGTAGAACACATGAAAAGTTTGCAAAGACCCTTTGGCAAATGTGCTGGAATACATTCCTCTACAACTAAAATATCCCACAGCATGAGCAAGCTCCACAGACTGGAGGAGCCCATTTAAATAGCAAAAATCTCTAATAACAAGCATAATATAAAGGGTACAAAAAGAGTTTCACCAGATTTACCAGTGAATTTCGTTACCAATGAAGTCATTAGCACACACTTATTAACCAAGCAACTGGTCCCCAAAACCTCACTTGGGGGGTATAATTTGTATGCTCATGTATGTTCACAGCCACCACACATGCTCTCGATACTAGACACTAGATCCGGATAACAAACGTGTGAAATACCATTTTATGGAAGAATGTGATTAAGGAAACAAAATGGTGAAAATATAAAGTCACAATTCTACCCTAATCACGACCGGCCAGGACTTTTCAACTCAATAATGCTTTGTGATTGCATGGGTTTCTTGCGGGTACTCCGGTTTCCCCCACAATCCCAAAAACATAAGTTTAGGTTAATTGACAATTGAATTTAAGAATCTAAATTCTCCTTAGGTGTGCATGTGTGTGTGAATGTTGCCCTGTCATGGACTGGGTACCACCACCTCTCACCCAATGTGTGCTGGAGATAGGCACCGGCATATCCCTGTGACCCCAAAAGGGAATAAGCGGGTATAAAAATGAACGAATGAAGCTGAATGAAAGTGAAGTCACTCTCCTGCAGGAAAATGGCAGGCGTGAGAATTCAACTCCTGCACTTTTTCCTTCTGTTTTGAAGATACTCTTAGGTGTTTTGTATTGGGTTTATTTGGTTGTTTGGCCTCATGTTACACTGTTCAGGACAGGACATCCCAAAATTTCAACCATTTATGAAAATGGTGTCGCCCTGTTTGGTGAACCCCCCAGTGATTGAGCTAATGTTGAGTTACACTGTTGGTAGTACATTTGTATTGCTGTGAATAATGGTGTTCAACAGATTGTTTACTAATCCAACAGAATGTTTTCCTGTGTGTTTAATTGTTAAATACAAAAATGATTTCTGGTTTGATGAGGTATTCGTTTCCCCCTACACATAGCGATGGTTTGGTTTGACCAGAAGTCTGGGACAGAAATGAATCAGCATGAGCTCCGAGCAGATGTCCAGCTGTTCCATCTTTACTTCATTGTGTTGGGGCCCATCTCTGTTTTTACTGATGGTTGCTTGATTGTTATATAAATGTAATATTGTTGGATTTTATACAAAACTAATCACAGTTTATCACACGATTATGAAAGATGTGTACCATGCGACAAATGTACTACACAGGAAATATTCATTTTGTCAAGTTTGATGCATGCTGCTGTATAATGTACCTAATGTACAAAGATTTATACTTTGTTATGCAATATAATGGATTTATCATCAGATTTCTGACTTTATAATCAGAAAATGCTGTGAAAACTGGTGTTGTTACGATGCCCTTGATCCCATAGTTACATTTTTCATATAAGACAAGGTTCAGGCTCCATTTCTTTAGTCCAATAAATGACATGTATCAGATGTTTTCTTGAACGGTCTCTAAAAAGCGGTTTCTAAAAATCCTAAAGTGTGTTTGTTTTTTTGTGTTATTTCTTTCCAATGTTGGAAAAGGATGTGAAGATTTTTTCTCATTGTTTTCCAATGATTCGAGGCATGATTTGGAGTCAGAAATGGTGAGGTCTTCTTTTCGAGTTCTGGTTTGGATGAACTGTAGTGCCATCGGTAAAGCCTTTGCTTCTGCTGTGAAAACTGAGCTGTGGTCTGAGATGCGGACTCCTTGTTCATGCCGCTTTGTTGGGAAGGGTGCAGCCACTCCAGATTTTGATCCATCTGTGTATATCGTGATATGGTTTGGGAAATTGTCCAATAGTTGTTTGTGGTATATGTTTGGATGTGTTTTAAGATTTTTTTTTTCGTTTCCTAAGTTTAAGAAAATACTGGGGTTTTTGTTGGTCCCATGGTGCAATTTTGCACAAATGCATTTGTGCCAGTGATTCGAAGTCAATTTGAGGTTTTCCAGATGGGATTTCATCCAAGAGGACGGATTTGCTTTGGTTTCTTGGCATATAAAGTTAAAAGTAGTTTTTGGAAAACTGGGGAAAGACTGGATTTTCTTTTCTAGTGATGGTTCATTTGATTCTACATATAAGCTTGGGACTGGCAATGTTCTTTAGGCTCCTAGTGACAGACGGATGTTTGCTGTCGAGGCCTTGGATGTAGGATTTCCTAGCTGATAATCCCAGAGTCAATCGTAGATCTGATTAGAGTTCAACGTGTGTTCATCAGGCTCAAACTGTTTCCACCCCCATTTAGTTTTGGATAAAACCTTTAAAATATTCATCGCTTTAAAGCATTTTCCTTCAATGCTTTGATGTGTGGGATGAACGAAAGTTTGTTATCAAAGATAACTCCAAGAAATTTGGTTTCTTTGTATAGTTTTAATTGGGGTTCCATCAAAAATGGTTCAGACTGTAGTTGGCAAAAATGAGTGCGGATTGTTTTTGCTTGTGAAAGCTTAAAACCATTTTGCTCATTTGCTCAGCAAAATTCAGTTCTCACCAATTGATCGTTTCCTTCATCGTAGTCGTCGTAGGCAGGGTCACCATCCTCAATCCCTCCAAATTCCACATTGTTGTCAGTGTAATCGTCTAGTTCTGATTGCCGGCCATATCTTGGGGGAGAGGCTGCCACCACACACAGGACCAGGAGTCCCCACGTCCACCTCAGCGACACCATCTTCCTGCTGGACACAGAATCAGATGCTTATTTGCTCATTCAAATGCATCTTACAAGGCACAGGTTTCTTAAAAATGAAAATATAAAATAAATATAGTAACAGGGAGCTGTCTTCTATTATCCTTAACAGTCCCCACATTGTAGTGCTATAGAGATAAAGACATTTATTTATTTGATTTATTTGTTTTTTTCTTTTTTTGTGACAGGTGTTCCAAGAACAAAAGTCTTTTCATTTGAGGGCTTAGGATTCATTAACAGAGTGTAGACAGCTTGCAAAACTGAAATATTAGCCTGTAGATAGACCGCCAAGAAACCATACCTAATCCCCCAGCCATCTTGAACCCCCTCAATGGCTGCTTTGTGATTGGACGTTGAAAGGTCAGAGGTGAGAGCCACACATTGTAAAATTTGTCCTTTCTACGTTACTAATGAGCATCTTATACAAAGCACTTGTTGAGGAAAAACTCAATTTTAAAAAGGGCTATTTAAAGAAAAAAAACTTCTAATTCCAAAGAAGTAGTCTTGACCGAGACCTAGACCAAAAACAGCGTTAAAACTGCCACAAAAACTATTATGTAACAAAAAGAAAACACATTTTTACCCCGAGGTGTGTGCAGTTATAAATAATATTATCAACAGATGTCACTTGTGACCATTTTTATAAAAACTTATGTGCCACCAATACGTCCATATTAGCTGGACGTCTATAATTTATGTCTATAACTTTGCACACAGCAGAATGTTTCTTCTTCATGGAAGTTTCCAGTGGTAAAACCTGCAGATCTCTGAGTCTCTAGCGGAGCGTGACTAATGTTACGGAGTGAGAAAATGCTTGTTTTGACAAGAATTGGGTAAATTTGAATGCATGGATCGCCTATCTTCAAATCACCAGGACACTTGTGCAGCCAAGACAAGAGACCAGAGATGGTCAAGACCAAGACGATACAGAAAGAGTGGAGACAAGAACAAAACCGATCTCGGCACTACAACACTACCAAGAAGGCGAGATTTTTGTTTTGTTTTTATATTGGAATTTCCACTTTGTTCCACAAATGGCCGAAAAGACTTAAAGAGCTTTTTAAAAATGCAAATCTGCATAATTTCAGTCCTGCATAAGAACCTTGAAATTCAAATGGTGTCAGTGATGGTAACAATCAATTACAAATCACATAAATTCTCAAAAGCCAATTGCAGGTCATTGGTTTTCTCTGTAGGAAGAGTGATAAAGTGGAACGCAATGAGCAGCTGGAGTGGAAAAGAGAAAGGTGTGTTTGATAGGCAGACCTGGTCCTCAAGGTGAGACGGAGAAAACGAGAAGAGAGAGAGTGGACTTTGACAGAGCCCCTTTATGAGTGAACGTCTTTTCGCTCAGGTTCGAAATTCCTTCGAGGTTTGTGGACAGCACGGCAGTGAGTTATGATCTCTCTCTCTCCCTCTCTCTCATACACACAAGTATTCACAGCGCTTTCAGTCAAAGGCTATTTTTACAGAGAAAAGATGCACCCAAATATTTTTGGGGAATAAATTCCTTCACTACCGACTTCTAATAACAAGTGAAAACGTGCCACCGAATCCCAATTTGAGAGCAAATGGATTCTGAAGAAATCTTGCACAGGAAGATGTCTGACAGCCCGAGGAGGCAAAGAGTGAGCACAGAGCTTGGCATTTACACAGTGTTTGCGGTCCGTAGACCCCATGTGAGTATGTGTATGTGAGAACTAACTGTCTCAATGTTGGTTTTGGCTCCCCCAAACAACATTCCACATCCTTATTGATTCGACGCTTCTCTAGGAGTGCCATCAATACTGCTGAATGAGGAACTTGTTTACAAGCATTAAGTCAAATTGCAGAACGCTAACAGGCAGTAAAATGGCCTGATATGTCAAGAACAAATACACACTGATACTCTTTAAAGATTTACCTCGGTGTGCACAAATGAAATGCAAACCTATTTTACACCATTCCGAATTAAACTTTGGTTATCAAGCAGCAAAGTGGAAATAAAATGGGATAGAACACAAGATATGCACCAATCAGAAAGCACAATATACTTAAATCGTTTTATGCGAGACTCAGAGAGCGATGCTTTACTTTTAGACATCAGGTCAGATCAATAAACCAGCATTGACCAGGTGTTGGTGAAATGTCTTCTGCTTAGCCCCAGCAAAAGAAAAGAGAAAAAGCAGAACCCTTACCTCTTTCGCCTCCTTTCCCAAATGGTCCAGTTCTTGTGATCGGACAGGCAGAGGGCTGGTGGGCCTGGCCAATGGCAACGGGTCACTCACGGTGAGTGTGTATCTGCGTGGATGCTTCTGGGTGTGTCTGGGTGCACACACTCCCAGACCCGTGTACCCTACCTGCCTGTGTTGGTCAAGGTAAGAAATGAGACCGAGGAAATGGAGAAATCGAGTTTTGGTCCCATCTAGGCAGCGCCCACCCCGTTGCACACAGACACACAATTTGCACGCCGACAGACCCCCAGCTGCCAAAATCTTATAATCCCTTACAAGCGTTGCTCTTTTTTGTTTCCTGGAGAGACACATAAGTGATTCAGTTCTAAGTGGGAGATATTTGTCTTCCCTTTCCTGAGGTGAGTGTGAGGCGTACTCTGCTTTCATGTCGGGATCTGCAGGGCCCCGGTGCACAATGAGGCCTCTGTGAAGCTCCTCTATGAGTACAACACCGAGAGGGAGAAAAGGCCTCCATTCGGTTCTCCGCCAGGACACACTCAGCTGTGCAGAGATGCCAGCTGAGCCTGCTAGCCTTCAGCCTGATTCAGCCTCATGGGGATGATTTTACAGGCCTCAATTTGATTTTCCAGGTTCGGCGTTTTGCCTCTGTGACGCTCCAGTCGTGGCTCTGCTGAGATTTCTTTTAGCATTTACATATTTTAGGAAGTTCAGTGCCGTTTTAGGCAGGTGTGGAAAAAATACTGTGAGCAAACAAGTTAATTTTCATTCATTCTCTTCTTACCCACCTCACTTTCAGGGTCACGGGGGTCTGCAGGTGGGTCTCCAGCACACTTCGGGCAGGAGGCAGGGGTACCCCCTGGACAGGTCACCAGTCCGTTACAGAGCAACACACACATTCACACCCACCTTCACTAAGATTTCAATTAATTTGACTTAATAAACTAATTTGATTGTAAGGGATACAGGAGAAAACCCGCGCAAGCACAGCAAGAGCATGCAAACTCCTCCCAGGATGGTCACCCTGAACCAGTAACCTTCTAACTGAAAGGCCACAATGCTACCCACTGCGCCACCGTGCCGACTGTTTATTTCCACCAATCGCTATTTAGGACATGTATACAATTGAGAATTGTACTGTGTGAAGGGAGATTTAGTGTAACTGTAGTCAATGTGTCGAGTCAGCGAAACAGCTGTAACTATAAATTAATATGGATTAAGTCTGGAAGTATAAATGAAGTCATGGTTAAATTTCCTTTTCAGATGAAACCTCTGGACACTTCAGATTATAGGAATGGACTGGGACAGGTACTTTGCTCTTTTTAAACAAAAGCAAACCAATGGGTTCCAGAATATATGGATTACATATCGAATTCGGCTCCATTCACATGATAAAAAACAAATGTATTGCCAAAGCTTTCAACAATAGCAATAATCAATATTAAAGTAATTAAAATACATATAAATATTAAATTGATTTAAAAAAAAATAAAGAAATAAATAAAACAATAATACTACAAACAATAATAATAAATTATAATAATATTACATTTATATTAATTACTATAAAATTATTAATATTTTGTCATGGTGTCCATTCCAATTAGCACTCTCCTGCCTTTACCGTTTCTCTCTTTCTCACTATTACAGAACCGTGCAACTGAATCTGGAACGCCTTATCCCCTCAACACTGCACTCGGGTTCCCCATGAAGAAGTGGACCTATTCTCACCGCCACGTTTGCCACTCAAAACACTGAGCATCTTTTTATAATAATAAAGCCACTCTCCAGGTGATTGCACTAAAACCCACTCCGTGTAGTAGTTCACCTACAATATATTATAATAATAAAATATAACTAAATGGCTAAAGTTTGTACGCAAACTTTGATGTTGTCTTCTAAAAGTACAGTAGTAATGTAATATAAAACAACCCTCACGTATCTATTACTTTTCCAAGATTCATTCATTCATTTTCCAACCCGCTTATTCCCTTTTGGGGTCACAGGGGTCTGCCGGTGCCTATCTCCAGGCTAGAGGCGGGGGTACACCCTGGACAGATCCATCACAGGGCAACATTCACTCACACATTCACACCTAAGGGGAATTTAGATGTTTCAATCTCACCACATGTTCTTTGTGATTGTGGGGGAAACCGGAGTACCCGGAGGAAACTCATGCAAGCACAGGGAGAACATGCAAACTCCTTCCAGGAAGGTCACTGGCAAGCCTCAAACGGGCAACCTTGGTTGCTATGATAAACATTATTGTAACTATGGAGGGGTCTGTGAAATCATATGATGCCCCCCAATGACAACCCTTGTGTCTCTATGATTTTCCTATGCTGAGATATCGAGGTGTAAAATTAGTTTCTAGGGTAAACAGTTTGGTTGCTAGGGAGTTGTCCCTGATGCCATACTAAAATGTAAATTATTACTATGATTAATAAGAACAACCCCCCATTTCTCTATATTTCATTTTCCTTGACTTTCCCATTTATTTTAATTCATCTGTAATTATTTAACCCCTTCTAGAGTCTGGGGTTTAAATAATTTTGCACAGTGGTTGGAATGGTCTTGCTTAGACTGAGTTTGAAGTTTCCTTGAGTGTCTACGTTTGGGAAAGAACTGTGCACCTTGTGAGGAAGTTCTCTTCCTTCTCTACCTTTTCTAGAAGACAGGGCTGGCAGATACGGTTCCCTCAAGGGAGCCAGCACTGTCTCTCTCTCTCTCTCTCTCTCTCTCTCTCTCACACACACACACACACACACACACACACAATTTAACAAATACACACACATAAATGAAACACAAAACTCTGACTATTGAAGCATGTTTATTTAAGAAAATCTTTCCAAAAAAGTCTTGTTTTTCATAATTTCCCTCATACTGTAAGTTTTTTTTTTCTAAAAATGGTTTCAGATTCAGTAATTACAGAAAATAAAAATGGACACATTTTTGATCGTAAAACAAATCCACACAGTAATCGACTCTAAATTAAGTATGTACTTAATAAGAAAGTAAATATCCACAGTAAAAATCGCTCTGTTAGTTCAACACTACTGGTGTGAACCTATACACACTATGAAACACTGTGTGAAACACCCGGACAGTTTTTTTTTTACATTTACATTTACCGTTTCACAATTAACACTACAGCAGTGTTTACATAGGTTCATACCATTGACACCAGTAGTGTTGATTTAACACTCTCAGTGACATATACACTCTCGTTCTTTTTTTAATCCATACCAAATATTGTTTGAATAATAAAATGTGATTCGTGCAAAGATGTAACGATAAAGAACTGAAAAACGGTTATATAAAAAGTTAGTACATATGAATCGATTAATGCAGAATAACATTATTTTTTATTTCAAACCGTTCCAAGACAAGGTTGTCCTATTCTAGTTTTAATACTTAAGTCAGGCACAGTGGTTTTACAGTACAATCTGTCAAGCCATCAACATAGTTGAAACAGGCTTTGAATGTTTGACCTTGTTGAAAAGACCAGAATCTCAGATTGGCCAGCACTTCAGGAATGTCCCCAGTGGATTTCATTCTGTGGATCTTGATGTAAGGTTCCTTTATATGACAATAGCTCTGAGGAGACGGAAGCACATCATCAACTCTCGAGGAATAGGTGGTTCGATCTCATTACCATCCAGACGCAGGTAACGGAGATGAGGCCCATTTTCCTCAACGTATTCATCAAGTGCACCAGGAGGACAGATGTCAGAACTATTCACGCCTAAGGAAGTAAAAGAAAAACATTAACCTTTTGGTAAAATGTTCTCCTGATTACAAAATCAGGACGCATGAATGTATAGACTTACTCTTAATTTTGTTGTGGTCTAGATGTAAGTGCTCCAGAGCGGAGGAGATTGCTGGCACCTCTGTCAGTTGGTTGTGAGACAGCTGCAGATCCAAAATGCTTGTCAGGTTGAAAACATTTTTTGGGATGCCTCCATCAGCCAGTTTGTTTCGGTTGAGCCTGAGAGACGCCACTTTAGGAAGTCCCTTGAAATACTCAGCAGGAATCTTGTCAATGTTATTTCCATCCAAAAAGATCTGGGTGGTTGTAGCTGGAAGCCCAAGAGGCATGCTATTCAAATGATTCTTTGCTAAATTAATCTGGATCAAGTTGCTGAGGCCTTTTAGACTGACCTCTGTGACTGCATCGTCAAGGAGCTTGTTGCCTTGCAGATCCAGCAAGGTAAGATGGTCCATTCCAGCGAAAACACCTGGTGGGATCTTTGAGATTCTATTTCGAGACAACCTTAGCTGCTCTAGTTTAGCAGGTAGAGGGGATGGGATGGTCGTCAGCAAGTTGTCTTCGATGTAGATGTGTATGAGATTGGGCATGGCTCTAAGAGCATCTGCTTGCATGCTTTCACTAGTGATTTTGTTACGGTTGAGGTTGATCCACCTCAGTTGGGTGGCATTGCGCAGAGCATCCGCTGAGAGAACATCAATAAGGTTGTTCTGAAGGTACAGGTACCAGGTGTTGGGAGGAATGACAGGAATGCGTTTCAATCCCTTGTTTTCACAATAAATGGCATTGGGGAAGCTTTGAGGGCAATTGCACTCTTTAGGACAGAGCTCAGGGATTTGGTACTCGTCTGGAATTTCTTCCGTTTGAGAGTAGGTCACCAAAAGAAGGGTCACAAATGCCGTCTTTAGCATCTCCATGGTTGTGATTCCCCTAGAAAATTAGGTAAAATTAGGATTCATAGAAAAAAAAACTGTGAAATTGCGGCTATTACTTATGTACGTTGACCTGAGTAAAAGGGCTGTCCTAATTCGAATTAAGAGGAAGGAATGATGGTTAATGCTACATACCAGTTAAAATAAGAATTTCCAGGACCTCACCTCAAACTAAAGGATATAAAGGATTGCTCACATACACATGGCTGCAAATATGTGCAAATGACTTTTTTGCTCATGTTGTATTCCAACAATATGGTGGAAGAGGAAGAAGGAGCATCCTGGTATCTCATAAAAAGTCTAAAACAATAGCCTTCTCAACAGCCTTCATACTTGTACATTAGGCTCTTTTGAGCTGTATGTCCTACCCAGAACTGCTAAAAAGGTCCACGAACCACCTCTGCAACCATTCATGGTTGTCAAATACTTGTTCAAACATTTTCAAAATCAACCGTTCCTGGGATGGGTTTGCTCAGAAAGCACCCCTCAAAGTCAAGGCATTTTTCAAAAAGAGAGCACCATAAGCAGATGACCTCAATGGAATTTCATTAGAACATCCTCTTGTTAAGATTTCCTGTTTCATCGTCTTCTAAACGGTAATCCTCTTAAACTCAGTCCACACTCCTGGGTCAACCGATGTGACTACCTGACAGAGTAGTAATCCTTCCATTCAGAAACCACTCTGACTCTGGACAGTCAGAAAGGCTCAGTCATACCCAATACACCATGTTTAAACTATGATCAACAGCTGTACAAGATATTCTAAACATTGCATGAGTTTTAATCAAGTCTTGTGAACCACTGCTTAAATAAGTTGTACCCTAACCAAACTGTGATTCCAGTGCACTTCTGATACCAAAGATATTTTGTAGGTTTCTAGTATCCTTGCCCAAGTCTTCCAAAATAAACCATAAATTCTCTTCTTACCTTGTAAGAAAGTTGAGCTATGTCTCTTCCAAAGGTGTTGCAGCTCTGAGCTGCTTTGCCTGCTCCTACCTCTATTTGTAGTGTTAATTGCATCTCATTATCCCTGCACAGACAAACACACTGGACACAACCCCAGCCAATCATCATCTCTCAAGATCAAGAGTCATAATCCTGTGAGGATGTTTGGTGCTTAAACCATGCATTGACAAAAAGAAGACCTTAACCCAGTTAAAATCAGGCTAATACAGGCCTACATACAGTACTCTGCCAATCCTTCTTCTTTTACTTCATCTCCCCTCATAACACCACCTGGCTTCTACTTTTAGAGTAAACAATGTTTAAACAGATTGCAGGAGATCTTGCTAAATGTTCATCCACTCTCTTCTGCCAATTGTCTGCCATCTTGATGAGCTGAGCCAAAAGGCACTATTTGGTCAGGGTCATGAGGTGCAGGGCATAGCTTGACTGGATCCTCAATTAAAATAAGATGAGAGGTCCGGGTAAAAGTTACTATTCAAATATTTTTCACCCATATGAAAAGAAAATATTTGAAAGCAATACTAAAGGAAAGCCAATTTACTACAACTGTCTGTTTTTCACTTCTGTATGTGTCTGAGCCTTGCAACATGGCTCAAGTCGTCCGTTTCCAGACCATTCCAACATGGGCCTTTTGCTCTTGTGCTTACTATACTTTTTGCCACTAAACAATGTGGACAACAAAACTGTTCAGTTAAGTTGAAGCCTATACAGTTAAGTCTCAGTGTAGCCTGCTACAGTAGTAAAGCCCGTAATCTGCCCCTTCATGAAACAGAGGTGCAATCCAGAATTCTGCCAATGGTATCCTGCAATACTACCAAAATACAATTTGGTGGATCTATGTTACTATAGTAACACACATTGCTGTCACTTATTGGTGTTATTTTCTGCCATAATAATTTTCCCAATAGCAAAGAAACTGACTTATCTGTGCTGGAGCCACCAAAACACATCGGTGAGGCCCTTTTGGTGAAGGGGTGTGTTATTTTGCAAACTTCAAATATAAACATTGTCTCCAAAAAACAATGGCAGTCATGTAATTTTGCCACATATCATATTCATTCAAAACATTATGTTTCGGCTTATTTAGGAATGCCTTTAAGTTTCTTTGCACTGTGACCCATTCCCAGAGAAACCAAAGATAATGGGTGGAAGGAAACATTGGTTGTGGCTTCTATAAGAAAATCGGCAAAAAGAGAAGGTTTCTTATGTAAAATGTACAATCAACACAAGTACAGAAACTCTTCAGATACACAAGATGTACAAACTGATCTAGAGTTGCCAAGGAAAGGGTCAAATGGTTTAGTTCTCAACAACACCACACTGTTCAACTGATGTATAATGGGCTTCTCTTGTCTAATTCTTTGACCATTTGTAACCCGGCTATTATCCAGCATCTCATGTCAAGGAGGGTGCTCTTCTGCATTAGAATTTAAAAAGCAAGGAGCCAAAACGCTGTCCTAATCCAATTATTCACATGAACCGTAAAGTGCTTTGAACACGTAAGATGTCTGCGTCAAGGTCTAGAACACTAAATCTGCAACTAAGAGCATATGGTGTGCAAGAACTGGACATGCTATGAATTCATTCATCAGGCAAAATGTTTTAATTCAGTGTCATTTTACATTCTTCCGATGAATTAAGTCTTAAATTTGTTCATCCCTAAGATGTATACAATGTAGATGTGCATGAGCTCCATGATTCTTTGTGGAAGTATGTATTCTGCTTGAAGAAATAGTTTCACAAACTTTTGGATAAACCTGTTGTTGACAAGACAACCATTGGAACTTGTGCCAGCTCCTTTAAAGTCAGCACCTGTCAGACTAGACACAGCTTATAGAATTACTCCTGGATTTTCATTAGTAGGGTTCCAGTATCAGTAGGGTTGCCTTGTCTTTGCCCATTTCACAGCAATAAAGAAACTGGCCCAGTATTAACTGTTGAATGCCAAATGAACCACCACTAAGCCTTGCCCCATAATTGGCAGTTAATGGGAGCCTGGCATTGTGTGCAGTTTACCAGTATGTTGTACTCTGAGTGAATCTTATAGATATATGGAGTTCATGCATCCCCGCAACTCGCTGCTTTTTCTGCATTCAGTGCGATGCTCTGTGGATAGTTGGTAGCTTGTGTGGCACGTCGTGAAATGTCTCTCCACATTTTACCACTTGGTCGCCGCCGCCAAAGTCGTCGCGCAAATGAGACAAACATATGCTCCTTTCACAGAAGTAACAAAAACCCCTTTACCGAAAAGGAAATGATCTTTTTATGGGTCAGTCATCTCTTTTTTGCTGTGCTGCTTGTTTCGTCGTAGTGCATCATACTGACCTTTCAACTCTACCAGGTTGAAGTTCATATATATAATATATATATATTTTTTTTTATTTATATATTGTCATATCAAGCTTATGTGTAAGTGTCTTTAAACAAGGATTGGAGTCAGATTAAATTAGATTCAGCTCACTGGAAAGTGGAGCTATTTGAGCTATTTTTAGAACAGGTAGGGGGTGACTCATGTGGTCCTCGCGGGTGACCAGGTGCTTGTGGCATCCTGTTGGTGACCCCTGGTCTAGAGTTTTAGAGACAAGCGAAGCTTTCTTTAAATAAAATTAGTGACTAAACCGCCCATCCTGTGAGTTTGAATGTTGGTGATCTGGTTCGGTACAGTTCGGATTAAGATCAAGAGAGTTTAAAATTAGAGTTCTTGATTGATAAAAAGCATACTTATTATAATTTACTTTAAAAGTTTATTAAAAAGGAGAAGTAGAGCGTTGTAAATATCTTTATTGGTCATACTGAATTTAATAATTTACAGATATCACATACATACATAAATGCCGTTTTAAAGCATAACAAAGCTTTATAGAAAATGTAAGGATATCATCAATATTATACATACCATTAGTAGGAAGTTGAAGACACAAGCGTAGAATTGTAACACATGAATTGTTAGCGGAAAAGTGCATTTGATTTATGTGTATAAATAGTGATATTTGGAGTTAATAAAGTTGGAGAGTAATATGTGTGGACATGTGCTGCTTCGACTCACCGATTACGTCTGTCTTACACATTTTTGTTACTGTGGACACCCTATCCGTGGCCCGTAACAAGTACTTGTACTAAGGAATGACAGTAAAGTTTATCTATTATTCTGCCATCAATCCACCCGTTATCTAAAGAAACACATTACTACATTGTTGCATGTAAATGCTACAAAAAAACCTTGAAGCTGCTTTGACAACATTGTTCTATCCCAGGGGTCGCCAACCTGGTGCCTGCGGGCATCGCGTCGCCCGCAGTGACCATATCAGTCACCCGCAAGCCAGTTCTAAAAATAGAACTAATCACGAACTATCACTGTCTAAAATTTGATTAAATTGTGTTGCTATTCTTTTTGAATTGCATTTACAGTGATGTAAATTAAAAACAAAACGTATAAAAAAATATAAAAACCTTTTAAAAAAATCATAAAGTAGCAGAGTTCGCTAATAGGAGAATAAGGCAAAGGTCAGTCTAGTGCGCATGACAAACTTAGCCTTGTTCTTGAGCGTTGCGAAGACGAGGATACGAAAGCGGTTTCTACCCACATAAAAATTGCGGAAAAAAGGAAGCAAACGTATTATTTTAATAGTGAATGGGAGGAAGAATTCTTTTTTTACTAATGTGAAAGAAAAGTGTGTGTCTGTCTCATTTGCGGTGCGACTGTGGCGACAGCAAAGCGACATAACGTTGAGAGATACTTCAGCACTTGTCACAAAAGCTACGATGCTAACTACGCACCCGGCAGCGCTTTACGAACAGAAAAAGCTTGCGATTTAAAAGCAGCTTTGGCCAAACAGCAGTCTTTTTTTTACAACGCCAGTGAAAAACTCTCAAAAAGCCACTGAAGAGTTGCTGTATCAACTTGCATCCCAGATTACAGTACTCTGGTGAAGAGCATGCAATGCCAGGCTTCCCACTAACACGCAAAGAAACAAATGACAGATGCCAGTGAAATGTCAGTGCCATGGCAAAGATAGAATGATATAAATGAATGATAAACTGTTACAGGTGTGTTACTAAGTTTAACAGACATGATTTGTTTTAATGGCTGCAAATGTAGTGATTAGTAAAAATGTGTTAAGATTTTTTCTAAAATTAATTGATTTTTGTTAAATCTTAGATTATTGATTATTTGTACAAACATGGTGCAGAGTTCATTACTTGATAAAAACTGAAACCGTCTTGAAAAATTGGACGGATTTCCTGCGAAATGTTGTGGAAGTTATCATTTGAAAATTAAACAATTGGAAAGGTAAATAAGAAATACAATATTGCATGTTTACGTTTATCTGTTTCCTTGTTGAATGATTCTGAATCTTTATTGATAAATTATTAATAATTAACAATCAGCGTCCTCAGGTAGAATGTCATTAATATAAAATTAAAGGTGAACTGTGCAACTTTCTGATTTCAGAAGTGTGTTATCAAAGTGGTAGCCCTTTCATTACTCAGTGCCCTTGAAGTAGCTCTCAGCTTTAAAAAGGTTGGCGACCCCTGTTCTATCCGATGGCCTAAAGCAAAACTGTAATATCCTGTATGTGCAGGTCTATTGCGTTTACAACCTAGAGGCTTTAAAATATTTGACAAATTTCATTTTCACAACATAAGTCTTCTGTGATTCTTTCTTAGTGTGCATTATTAATTGAACTATTAAACAGCTAATAGGTTCCTTTGACTCATAATAGCCATCACAAATCACAGTTAATTTAACACACTGCCATTACATGTTAGTTTTTGCAACAGAACACAAAGTAAATAGCAGGAGTGAAAGAGTTACCTGTTCATCCCAGGTATGGAGCTAAAAGGTTTGTGCAGGTGAACGCCAAGTGTTTTGCCTAAAATCCTCCTGGTCTTCTCTCAAGCTTGAGTGTTGTCGGCAGAGTCTCCCTCTTTCTTTCTGGTCCCAACATGCATCAGAATAAACAACCTTTTTAGGCTACTATTGTGTGACTTCCCCAAGGCTGAACCTTTGACATCAGCCAGCGAGTTTGGGGTGTGTGAGTTTTCAAAACATAAAAATAGAGTTATGGTTCTGCAAGTGTGTACTTGGGTTCTCTTTCTAGCTCAGCACTTTGTTCACTGGGGGTTTTGGGGGATGAAGACGTTTCAACAATTACCAACCAGTTGTACGGTTTTGTGTTATGGTCATATCATTGTTGCTTGAAGTGTTAAAATACAGGCCACAAGATGTAACCAGAACTCTTTTTTACATGACCAGCAGGGCAAGCCAGGAAGTGGCAAGAGAAAGACTGTGTGATTACATAATTCAATGACAATGATTAGGAAGTATTAATGTAGTATAGCATGAAGTACAATAGGAAGTATAAGAACCAACTTATTTTGTTGTTTTGTCACTGTAACTGTCACCTACTGTGATGATCAGACTTGCATCACGTTTTTGCTCACTCGGCTCTCAAACAGGGCCAGAGTATGGGGCACTGCGGTATGGGGTTCGGGCACCAGCTGCATTCACTCTTTCAGCACATGTTCATCAAAGTAACAACCCAGTTCCAGATTAAGCTTTTGAGTTTCTTCGGCTATGTCAAGGAAATATTGATCCAATGTCTCTCCCTGCCTGTTGTGGTACAACAGATGCTAACAGCTAGAAGAATAGGACGAAAGAAAAGAATTCAAAGAACACAAAAAAAATCATGGATGTCGAGCAGTTAACATTGTTGGTGGCTGATCGCCAGTGGCTGTTTGACAAAAATGTGGAGAAAAGAGAGAATTTGTGGTGAGACATTTCTTTCCTGTGTCCTGTACAAAGTTGCTATGAAAATGTAGGATTGAGCGCCACCAAGCGGCTCTTTTACACCGTACTTAAGTCAGCAAAAGAGGCAGTTTTCATTGGTCGTTCTAGCGAAAAACGGATCCAATATAGCACTCGAAAACTCTTTTTTTTATTTGTAGCACTCGTTTGGTCCCGTGTGTGATGTCCCATTGATGCCCATGGTTTAATATCGAGACGAGTCGTTCCACTAAAGTACTGGTTCCACTTGGGTTCTCTCCCCTTTTTGGGTGGTGAGCCTTAGTCAAATGTGCACACGATCTGGAGCCCATGAATTTGTTTTAAGACAGTTTAGGATAGCATCTCATCTCTTCTTGTATTGTGCTGAATCAGGACATCTGCTTTGGTTTTGCCTTAGGAGAGGTTCTGTCATGCGGGCTCTAGCTCATAACTGAGTGTCCCCTTCCAATTTATTGTTCTGTCACTCCAATTTTCAGTCATCAGAGGGGCTCATGACTCCCATCCGCCCTCCCTCTGCCCATCCTGATATTCGGGACACAGAATCTTTCATGCAACAATGCATTTGATAGCTTTCAAGATATTCAAAGGTTCATCAAGGCTGACTTTTGCTCTAGGGCCAAGAGCAGCAAACAAACCCCTTCAGGCCGCTTGCATCCACTACCCTTTCTAATGGGAACATGGTTGTTTGGATCATAATAGATCCCTTCTCTAAGGCTGTGCACTTCATTCCCCTTCCTAAACTGCCATCCACTCGGGAAGCTCAGGTTCTAGTTGACCATGTTTTCAAACTTCACGGGCTACCCCTCAGTGCAATCTCTGACCGTGGTCCATATGTTATGTGTATGTACTTATATATTTATAATACACTGGTACCCCAAGATACGAAATTAATCTGTTCCAGGGTGACGTTCATATCTCAAAGCAAGTTTTTCATGTAAAACGCCTAATCCGTGCAAAGGCTCTCAGAAACAACAGTATAAGTAGATAAAAAAATGGAAAACCAGAGAAAAATCAAGTAAAGTTTCTTCAATCCTTAAAACTACACATTGTTAATATAATAAATGATAATAAAACAGAATAAAACACACACAAAATACTTAATATGTACACAAATGTGAAACCTTACCTTGAGAGTGAAGCGGTGTGTCGGAGGAGGTGGAACGGATGCAGAAAACATTACGGCACTACGTATGAAAGTTATCTTTCTCGAGATATTTCATGAATTACTGACACCAACACGGTTTCAAACACAAGCGCAGACAGTACAGAGAGTGAACTGGAGGGAGCGCTTCTGAGAACGTGTCACTGGGTTTCTCTAAGTTGTGCTACAGAACAGCACTTTCCACGTAATAAACGTTATTTCTTTTACGACACCTTGACTCTAACTTTTGTTATAGTACATTATTGTTGATCTATACATAATGTTTCACTTGATTTAAAACTGATTTAAAGTGTTTTAACTTTAAAAGGGGCACATCAGCCCCTTTTTGCTCTTTCTGTACTTTTCGCAATGGGAGAAATGACTGCCAGGATCCAGAAGCGCAGCGCGACGTCAGACTCAACAGACTTAACTGTTTGTGGTTGTTCATATCTCAATTTTTTTTCGTATCTCGAAGCAAAAAATTTCCCGCGAGACCTTTCGTTTCTCGAACATTTCGTAACTCGAAGCATTCGTATCTCTGGCTACCACTGTAAACAATATTGCTTAATATTGCATCTTCTGATTAAAAAGAAAGCATAAGTTTCATGAGTAAATCATATTGATCAACCAGGTACGTGAGCATGCTTTGGCGGGTACACAGGCTGTCTGCACAGGTGTAGCACGATGAGAAATGATTGGAACCTATCAGAAGGTAGCACTGACCTATTTAGGAGCGTTGGAACTGATCCTCGGCATGCGTCGTGTGTTACGCACTGTCGTCGGCAGGTGATGATACACACTGCCATGAGGTGAGTCCTACTGCTTTGAACCTCTGTGGCATGCACTGTGGATATTTGCAGTTAGTCATGGTTCCCGTCTAAATTTTACTACAATGCTACATTGTAATTGCATGCCCAGTACGACCACCTGGCCACACAGGGGTGGAAGGAGGGGAGTCTCTGATGCTTGTCAGGGGAAAGATGAGTAATTAAGTTCTATAGGCGTATCTGGATTGGTTTAATTGATTTGGCTCCAAACACTCCTCCTGAAATTCAACATGCAAATGCCACTTTGAGGAAAGCTATCGGATACCAGCCTAATAAGCACCAATCTCTCTGGAATGCTAGCGTGTTAGCCTGTAAATCTTCATAAAAATTTTTAGTGCTTGTTCAGACTTGCAAAAAGGGTTGAAAACAGATGTTTAAAAGGAAAGAATGGACTAACTTTTGCGATATTTTTTGATCCATCCACGGTATTTCGAGGGAAATAAATCCTTCAGGAAACACTGAAACACTTACTGTTATTATGAGAACAACTTGCAGATTGTAGTTGTAATGTATTTAAAAATCTATGGTATTAGGCTAAATTCTCAAATAAAAAAAGAATGTTTTGTGGAGATTACTGAAGGGAAACTGCTCATTTGCCATAAAGATGCTGCAAGCAAATGCTCATGACCTGTACCTCTGGATATATATTTCCAATTTTCAATGAGTCAATTCTCAACTGACATTCCAGAATATTATTCATGGAATCCATGGACCTGTTAAATGCCATATTATAGAAGTCAGCTGATCACAAGTGGTATTTTTTTAAATATTTAATGAACCAATTTGGTCATGTACTTTTTTTGAGTGTATTAGAGGCAATAGTTTTACATCTTCTTAATAGAATTAAAGTAAATTAACAAACAGAAAGCAGAGATTTTGATGTTAGTTTTAGCAAGTCTATTGTTTATTCATATCAGATGTTAAACTGCATATTGAAAAAGCTTTCAAACTAAATTTTCAAACACCTCTGGTGCCATAGCCTCTTAGTGGTTCGTAGAACTATCACTAATCTTTATTTAGAAGACAGGTTCAAGTGAGAGTTGTTAAAATTATTTAAAACTACATGACCTCCAAGTGCCACTAATGAGTCTGAATATTTATGAGATTCTTGTCACGAATCTCAAAACTGGTAACAAGAAGTACATTTTCCAACCGGCTTATTCCCTTTCTGGGTCATGAGGATCAGAGCACATTGGGCGAGAGGCGGGGTACACCCGGGACAGGTCCCAGTCCATCGCAGGGCAACATTCACTCACACATTCACACCTAAGGGGAATTTAGATTCTTCAATTAACCTAACCGCATGTTTTGGGGATTGTGGGGGAAACCGGAGTACCCGGAGGAAACCCACGCAAGCCCAGGGAGAACATGCAAACTTCTTCCTGGAAGGTCACCGTCTAACTGGTCATCATGTTTCAATGTAAAATGTTGATCCTCTTGTGGCCACCTGGTGGTGCTATAATTGACAGTGTATATGCTTCAGACGTAGATTGTTAACCTGCATGGTTAATTTGAGCTCAGATATAACAACTCCCAGTTTATAGTTTATAGAAATGTTTCATTTTGAGCAAAAGTTAAAAAAACTTTGCATATACCATAAGATAAGATAGGTGAGCAAAATATTTAAATGTTCATACATTTTACATTTTTTACAATACATTTATGCATTTGGTAGACGCTTTTATCCAAAGCGACTTACATTTGAATGAACATATTTTTTTCTGTTTTTCTGTTCTTGCTTTCCCTGGGATTTGAACCCACAACCTTTGCGTTGTTAGCGCAATGCTCTACCAACTGAGCAACAGGAAAGCTTTCTTCATTCATTCTTTAATTTTCCAACCTTTTAACTGGAAGGTCACAGTGCTACCCGCTGCGCCATCGTGCCGCCCACCAAAAAATATTTAAATAAAAATACAATTTACAAACCTGCACTTCAAACACAGTCTTGAATAGCACTATAACAATGCAGAAAATGATGGCACTATAACAAACACTGTAGGTTACTTACTATATTTGTTAAGACTTGACATCGTAAGATTCGTTTCTGGAGCGTACATGAAAAGATAATTAGGCAGTGTGATTCCCATAATTACCTAATTACCCTTTCTATAAAAGCCCCAGGATCTATGCCTCCCCCAGGCTCTCTTTTGGCAACCCTCCTTCACCCCTCTACATATTCAAAAGGGTGGTCTCCGGGCTCCTACTGCACCTCTGCACTCGGAGCCCTTCCTCGGACAGCTCGCCTGGTACGCTGTATCTCCTCCACGTCTGCTTGCGTAACCATGGCCAATTTCTTCGAATGTACTCTCGTGAATCTTATCACGCATTATTATTACTGCAGCTTATTGTTTATATCAAAATTGTGATGGCTGCTGTGCACACATAGTTTAACGAAGCCAAAAAGGCTTTGCAATTTAACTCCCCGTAAGCCTTAAAATAAGACTCATGGAGTTTGGAGACAAACAGATAAAATCACTTGGAGGAGTTCGTTAAAGTATGACATTTGAAGTATGAAGTTTTTCATTTTTAGAGATTTTTGCAAAATAGCCGTCTTCTTGTCGATTTTCTCGAATTACAACAGGGTTCTATGCCCCTCCAGTGCCCCGGGACAAAGAATATTAGTTGTTGCTATTAATCCTGCTTTGTCATTTAAAGAACATAAGATGCTTTTGATTCTTCTTCAGAAAAGTAATGATTCTTCTTTATTATTTTTTCTATATGATTCTTTAATATGATATGTTTACTTCTGTCATGCAGAAGTTGTACATTGCATAGAACTAAATAATTGCTTTCTACTTTTGGCTGCACTCCAGTGACTTTCAGTGTTATGCAAAAGTTTGTACATTTTTTCCTGATTTTCCTTTATACACCATTGGTGTTCTGGTTAAGAAATATTAGTCAAATATCACATAGGAGGCAAAAACAGTAATGTCTGAGAAGTGAAATTAAAGTTTATATGATTTATGGAACAATTTTACTCATGTGCAAAAATTTAAAAACTATGAAAAACATTACATTTTGTGTGCCCTCTTTTTGCAGAAAGATCATTCTAGATTTTGGCAGAAGGTATTTTGGTCCATTTTTTCTCTAGAAAACAATTCATCCAGCTTTACATCATACCACACATTGTGAATAATATTGAAAGACTGATCCATGTTATTGCTGTAGTTTCACTTAAAAACAAGAGCCTTCTCCACAGCCTTACTGCATGCACATGACAAGTTGATTTAAAACTGAACGTGCCATGTTTTTCACTTCTATGTTCATGGGGCTTCGGGTGAAGCGCAATCAGGTTGTGCGAAGCAATTGTGTGGAGAGGCTGTCGCAAGTGGAAAATGTGGCCTGTCGATTTATTGCAGATTCAGTTTTCAGGGAAGGGAAGGGTAGCTTTCATATTTGCCAAAATGAACTGTTCCCTAAAAATTAAGGCACATTTCTGATGAAGCACTTGGAAAAGGGTGATAATCGTCCGAGGTAACCTGTAAACCTCAACAAGATTAACTCAATGCCAACATTGTTGCTATGTTTAGTGAACGTTTAATTCATTCACTGTGTTTTAGACAGTTCTTTGCCAAACTACATTCAAAGTGATACAACATTCAAAGTGAACTTCCTTTCTGTCAGGCTTGAAATAATATGAATACACTGTCTAGTAGTAATGAAAGAGTTTACATGTGGATTGATGAGGGAATGCTACTTATGGCACATCGTTGTGAACCTTCTCTCTTCTCATACAGTATGTGCCAGATTTTAACAACAATTAAACAGAAAACATTGTTATCAGTTTGGTAGATATTCAGATCTCTGATTGTCTAATGTGAGGGTTCTAGACACCATCGTCATTTAGCCATTGCTCGACAGTTTACTCAACAAGTGAGGACCACCTCAGCTCTATTTATCTTTGAAAAAAAATCGAAACAAACTCCACTTTTGATAGAGCAGTTTGTGGGAGATGCTGACTGGTTGAGACAGGAATAACAGTAAATGTACAGAACAGCCACCTTTTGGAGATCTATGATGACTAAGGCCATGTCCACACATACACGGATACTTTTTGGTTTTCCTATTTTGGTATCAAATCTTGATAATGATGCAAAAACTCCTAAATCAGCAGCCAGTCCAGCAGGTGGCAGTATCATCCTCACCCTTACATCACAAGTGTAAAATATGATATTAAACAAATTATACAATATTAAAGACAAGTCAAAAACAAAAAAATTCTCCAACTACTGAAGATATTGCTCAAAATGTCCGCAAGAAACTTAACCTTATAGAAAATAACCTTGTTTGTGTGGACGGAACCTTATTCTTGCAGAGCGGAACTCTAGGATACCTGCCTAGACATTTAGAGAGACCCATTACCTTCTTCAAATTTGCATGGCTAGAAATATATTTATGTGTAAAATCTTTTAGAACAGTCGCCCTCCAGGGACAGGTTTGTGCAGCCTGTTCTCATCTTGGTGTTTTGATGCAGGTGAGGCATGACTAATCAAAGATGATCTCGGAAGCCTGGCGTAGGCAGTTGACGGTGTCGTCGGGCATATTACTGTGCTTGATAAGGTTCCCATCCAAGCGCAGGGTCCTCAGTCGAGAGTAGTTCACAGCGGAACTGAACTTGCAGATGTTCGTGAGCTCAAACTCTACAAATAGAAGTTAAAAGAGGCATTTAACACACGAAACACCTGCAGCATGATTCATGAAAGACTTACTGCTTATCTCATTGACTTGCAGGTAGAGGTGCTCGAGGGATTCGTTGATCTCTGGGATGGTTGTCAGCTTGTTGAAGGACAGGTCAAGCTCTAGGAGTGAGGACACATTGAACACTCCTGC
Organism: Danionella cerebrum; assembly: GCA_007224835.1. Lineage (NCBI taxonomy): Eukaryota > Metazoa > Chordata > Actinopteri > Cypriniformes > Danionidae > Danionella > Danionella cerebrum. Next base: position 29,736 of record SRMA01025855.1, on the reverse strand, counting down.
TGGAATTCCCGAGTCCGCCAGTCTGTTGTGGGAGACTCGCAGGTACTGCAGGAGCGGCAATTTAGCCACGTAACCATTCGGTATGCTTTCTATCTCATTATTATCAGCGTAGAGCATCAAGAGAGATGCTGGAAGAGCCGTGGGAAGCTTTTTGAGCTTGTTTTCACTCAAGTCAAGCAAAACAAGAGACTTGAGGCCTTTGAAGGCACCCCCAATGCTCTCAGTAGTAAGCTGGTTCTTGGACAAATGGAGAGAGGTTAGACTTTCCATTCCAGCCAGAGTGTCAGCAGGGAATGTGTTCAACTGGTTTCCGACCATCTTCAGCTCGTCCAGAGACTTAGAAAGAAGACCAGGGGGTTTGACCAGCTTGTTATAACTGAAGTAAAGCTTCTCTAGCTTGTTTAGCTTATCGATGGTACCCAATGGGATCTTGTCGCTTGTGATGTTGTTGTTGTCAAGGACAAGCCAGCGAAGATCAGTGGCATTATCAAACACCCCAGGTTTGATCTCCTCAATGAGGTTATTCTGTAAGTAAAGGTACTGGATTCCTGTTGGCACCGTGGGGATGTTCTTGAGGTTACGCTCATTACAGTACATGGCGCTGGGGAAATTACCAGGACATTCACACTCTTGAGCACAAGAAGGAGATGATCCTCCTTCTTCCATGTGTGCGGGGGGAACGTATTCGTCGTAGTACTCATACTGACCAACACTCTGACAAACCAGTCCAAGGAACAGGAAGGAGCCTAGATTAAGCATGGCTGCACAACTTAAACCGAGCCTAGAGAAGAGAAGAGTGGTTACACAGGAGGATATATTGCAAAGCACTCTATGCTGAACTCTATCCCTGAAAGACAACACCCAGAAGTTACATCTAATGAACATTAAAGACTACATATACATATACTACACGTGGTTTCATATGAGTTTACCCACCATGGTTCATCTTCCGGTATCGGTTCTGAGGGTGCTTATTTTAAGGCCTCGATGCACCAATCCGAATTGAGATTTGTATAAATATTCGGGGGGCTTATCAGGAGGGTGCTCTTTGTCTGATTGATGCGATGACGCTCCCTGCCTGAAGATGCCGTTTGCGGTACAACAGATGCACTCTGCACCACAAGGGGATACAGGAAGGAAGAAGACGATAACAGAGAAGAAATAAAGAAAAAATCCTGGATGTCGAGCGGTTTATTCTATTGGTGGCTGATCTCTTGAAGCTGTTTGAGAAAAATGTGGAGAAAGGAGAGGATTTGTGGCTCACTGTTTCTTTCCTGCTTCTTGTGTGAAGTCGCTATAAAAAAGTTGGATGAGCGCCATCAAATAGCTCTTCAATCGAGGTGAGTTGTCGCACGAAACTTTGGATCGAAAATTGGGATCGGTGTAGAGGCCATGTAACATGTCATGTAAGACTCTTCTGGTTCTGCTTGTATACATCATTGTGAAAGAGACAGAAATACACATCCCCATCATTGAAAACTAAACAACAAGCCAAAATGCTAGTGGAAAGCACTAACAGCATTGAAGAATTTTTTTTATGCTGTATATGTGATTGTTTGCAGAGTTCAAAGCTTACAGTGCTTTACGCTCAATCAGAGATCTCAACAACTGACCAGTCAGTGATCAACAGGATGTTGTGTCATGCTTTCTTTCCAATCACAGCCTTGACTCGTAGGACCTTTTTATTTTACCAAAAAAGTACTGCTAAAGGGTACAGAATGCAGTGAAGAAGCTCCAAAAAGCTTCCACGCAGAGCCGTGCCATTATGCAAATGCGATTATATTTACCTTGCTTGTGGTTAAGTTCAAATTCATCTCAGGAGAATTGAAATTTACAGTATCTTTTCCATTCATTTGTGCCTATGATGCTACTGAGTTTGAATTGTGTCCAATATTTGTAAAGAATATCAAAGTTCAATATCTGCTAAAGCGCAAAATAAATGACCTTGATTCTGCATACCTCACTCAGGCATGTTGACAAACTTACAACGAGATGATTAAAATGGCTTAGAACTGCAATAAACCCAAACAACACTGACCCAATAGGTTAAAATATTTTTTTTCCATCCCACCCAAAAACTCTGCCAAACTTTCTTCTGATTATTCCATTCAGACAGAACAAACATGCAAATCACACCAACAGATGCTAGATATCCTTACCTTCCTGCTTCTCTCTTTCTAAGTAGTGTAGTGTGTGGCCCGAGGACTCTGGAGAGAAAGAGAAAGGGAGGGTAAGTGATGAGAGAGAGAGAGAGAGAGAGAGAGAGAGGCATTCAACCCAGACCTTCATCCGTCAAAAGTAAAAACAGCAATGTTTAGATTTCAGCACTTATAGATATATCCAGGATTAGTTGTAGTGAAGGGATGTGTCGGTCCCAAAAGGAAGCAAAGCAAAACTCACCGGTGACATTTCTCAATATATATAGTTTCCACACAAACAAGCACACACACTTTTCCATCCCAAACTTTCCAAACACTCCAATATTACCTTTAGAGCAGGACACAAGCAATGCTAGAAGTACATCAACCACTGGATCCATAGCAAACAAGAACAATATGTTTCCCAAAAACATAATAATCACTAAAATATTCTGCACCAAACCGGCCACTGCATTTGCAGCTGCCTGCTCCTTGACTATCAGGACATGGAAAACTTGAGCAAATAAGAGGGCGGCGGGCCAACGCTGGATTACATAACTATATTTCCAATTCTTAACAGCTGGAGGACTATGCATCATGAATCTGTGTCCACCTTTCATTCTTCCTGCTTATAAAAGACAGACGGCGTGTGTCCGGCTGTGCTCATGTCCTGAGGGGTTCGGCACACTGGCTGCTGCTCGGTTTGCTTAAATAGCATCGTTTACTCTTAGGAATGCAGCAGAAGATGGATAGCTTCTGGAAGCCTCATGTGGATCATGGCTACAACCAATGCTTACAGCTGCAAAGTCCACAGAGAATGCGCTAATAGAAAAAATGTATAATACTACAGACATCTTGCATACTTTGTTCATTTACTGAAAATGTGTTTGATGAAAGAAGTTTAAAAAAATATAACTTGACAACCTGGACGAGGCTACGAATGCAGTGGTGCATGTTTTGTCAGTCAGTGACATCACACATCACATGACTATGTGTGGTGACAATAAATTAGCTCAATGCCAGATGAGATACCCCCCCCCCCCCCATTGATTTAGCATCAATGAAGATCTTCACAAACTTCATGGTAAGTGTGGTAAGTCATGGTAAGTACTTGGGCCTTCCCAACTGCATGTTACAGCATGTGCACTGACCTCAGATCAGATGATGCTGGCAACATGGTGCTTAGTCGATCAATTTTACTGCTCCTCTAGGATCGACCTCTCACTGAAGCCTGGGGGGACTGATCTGTAGAAGCTTGAAGCCTGCTTTATCATACAACAAGAGCGTACTTAAAAAGTTAAGTGATTTGCACCGTATCAAAGAGAAAGGGTTTCGGTTCAAAACCTGTCTATGACCCTGCCTGAATGGAGGTTACACGTTCTCTCTGAGCTTTCTGCCAAGCGTCTGCTATCACTCTGGAAATGGCTGTAGCTCTCCACAGAACATGGCCTCTGAGAAGTGACCCCTGAACTTTAGAGCAGAGAAGCCTCATACCACTTGCATGTTTAAACTCAGGAAACCAACTTCTATCCAAAAAGTCGCAGGAACTGTGTTTTCTTTTTTGTGAAAAAGACTTACCAGTGGAAACCCTCTGAGCATGATTCCCAGGAGCACTTCTGTGGATTCTTTCCAGTGGACACCCTCCAGAGAACCTGTGATCATGATTCTTCTGGGGATTCTAACTAGGGAACACTCTCTGGAGAACCCATGAGCATGATTCCTCCTGGGGATTCTCATTAATGGACACCCTCTGGAGAACCCGTGAGCATGATTCCTCCTGTTGATTCTCACCAGTGGACACCCTTTGGAGGATCCTTGAGCACGATTCCTCCTATGGATTATCACCAGTGGACACCCTTCAGAGAACCCGTGAGCACGACTCCTCCTGTGGATTCTTATCAGTGGATCCATGAGCACGATTCCTTCTCTGGAATTCAATTACATTTTTCTCAAGTACAAGTAAAAGTACTGACCAAAAAATCTACTCAAGTAAAAGTAAAAAGTAACTTTCCTAAAATGTTACTCTGAGTAAAATTTACTGAGTACATTTTTTTTATTTTTGAACAACAGTGGTGGGTGGGTGATTCTAGTGTAGTTAAAAAAAGTAAAAGATGGGGATATAAATTTAAGCTGGTTGTTTTTAATTAAGGAAACAACTTTACAAATTAAAGTGCAATAAAACAAATAAATAAAATACAATAAAAATAAATAAAATAACCATATCAAACATTTAGGGAAGTCATTTTAGTGCAAATGATCCCATAAAACATCACAACCACTGAGTATGGCATAAACTGTGACTCAGCAGAGCATCCTTTTGTTAAACACTGAAACAGTAGGGCAAAAGTAAGTCATAATGGGTCAGAAACATTCAAACATTTATGAAAAAACTGTGCTATTATCAGATAACAGACCATTCTGTCTAATAATAATAAAAACACATTGTTTAATGGCCTTTACTGATCACTGGTAATAGCTTAACGGTAAATGTGCATTGATAATTTTGTCCTAAGTTCCTGTTAATTTCTAACCCTAGTGCTAACCAACATTAGCAATGTCACGTAAAATTACAAAATACAAAAGTTACTGTAAAAAGTAGAAATACACAAAAAACCTACTCAATTACAGTAACGCGAGTAAATGTAATTCGTTACTTTCCACCTCTGGAATTAAGGCAGTTCTGAAGGCAAAAGGGGGTCCAATCCAGTAAAAAAATTGGACCTAACATAGCTGCCGGGGAGTGTATATTAAATTATATACATGTGTATACATTTTGCAACAAGGGAGACCAGCAAAAGACAGCAGCTGTCTGTTTTAAAGGGTGTTATGCTTTGTAAAAGGGCAACAGAGAGTAGCCATGACTCCTGTGTCTCCTAAAGTCAGTTTTATGTGTTGTGTCTGGTTTCAACCAGAATTCTGTTCCCCAGCTGTTAATTTTTCCTCTCTATGTCTGTGCATGTGGGAGACAAAGAGCTCAGCATCCAGAAGTTTTTCAGAAATGAAATGAGACACTCTCATTCTTTTATCTCCTTGAGGATATCTGTTCTGAATCACTTTTATCTCATCTGCCTCAGAAGCATAGATGAAACCCTCTGTATTTTGGAATTATAAAAAAAGTCAATAAAACTAGCTTTTCTGACAAAACAAAAATCAGGCAGAATTTATTCATCCTCTGTACAGCTTAATCTTAATAATTCTAAAAGAAACATGTTTGCTAAATATATCCATTTTAGTCAAGATAAGCAAACTAGTAAAACCAAGCACTGGACCCTCTTAAGCTGTTAGTCAAAACTTTTTCAGTGCTTAATTTGCAAAAGAGGCTACGCACATGATTAGAGTGATTGGTAATTCAGGCCTATTCATGTGCTATCCGTGAATGTGACTAAATGCGCCACTCCTTCCATGACGTAATAAAAAGTTTGTGACTGGTGTTGAACTCAGTGTTTGTGAATCTAATTTGCCCGGTGACATGAGCAATGACGTCCCTTTCGGACCAATCAGCGCTTTCGTACGTCATGCTTGCTTGGCCAATCAAGAAAATGGTGTCTTGTTTTTAAGAAATGGTGTCAGTTCCATGGCTGCAACACAGTGGAAAAGCCATTAAAACCAGGCTGAACTGAACTGTACCATAAATCTCCAGATTTTCTGATCATAAATGAAATGTTTGGCAAAAAATGATTGAAACTAAACGAATAGTGCTTCGCTCAGAAATGCATTCAAAGTAACACATGTGCTCATAAGTTTACACGTCCTTACAAATCCATTTTTTTCTGAAAATATGAACGATAACACAAAACAAAAACCCCATTCATAGTTAGTGGTTGGGTGAAGCCATTTATTTTCAAACAACCCTGTATTTCACCTTTTCATCAATTATAATGACAACAAATGACCCTGATCAAAAGTTTACACACCGTTTAATATTCTGTGTTCTCCCTTGAATGACATTGATGACAGCCTGAAGTCTCTTGAGGTAGTTGTGGATGAGGTTCTTTATCCTCTCTGTTGGTAAAGCAGCACATTCTTCTTGGATAAAAGCCTCCAGCTCTTGGAAACTCTTGCATGAACGGCACGTTTGAGTTCTCCCCAGAGTGCTTCAGATATATCGAGGTGAGGAGACTGAGATCCAGAACCTTCTCTTTGTTCTGTGTGACGGAGGTCCATTCCAATCATCGCGGTCCTTGCGCAAATTGCGGACACCTGGCACCCGCAATCACAGGAGGATTGGTAACAGCCGCGCCTCATCAGCGCGGCAGCTTAAGAGAGAGAGGAAACGCTGCCAGAGCGAGCCTGATCTCTGAAGAGTGCAGCAGCAGCTAACGCCTCTTTCTCTCTCCCCTATAGACAGTCCTTGAACTCCAGGAACGACATTGCCCTGATCCTCCTGGACACCGGAGACAAGAGCACTGTTGGGATTTGTAGAGCCCTGAAGATAAAGAGGACACAAGCACCGAGCACTCAAAGACTGAACTGCACTCGAGCACTACGTATTTTCACAATAAATCCACCCTTCGGGGATCCTTTCTGTTTACAACCTTGTTGTGTGGTCCCTCTCCTGCGAAATCTGGTGGAGAATGCGGGCATAAACCCAGGGGGGATCACACTCAAGTGTTCAGCACCTCGGATCTCTAACACTGTATTTTTTTCCTTCTTCTTTTTTTTTGGTTTTCGTGGATTTCGAATTGAGTATGGTGTGCGGCGCTCTCCGGCATGATGGAAGACCTCGTCAAGCACCTCGCAGAAGTAAGCATTAGACAACAGCAAATTGTGGAATTCCTGGCTAAGCAGCAGAGTGAAACGGGGCGGAGGGTCAGCGATCTCCAGGGTGCCAGTGCCCAACAGATCCCGCTGCCCGATGTGAGAGCGCAGGCTGCGCGGCTTCTTCAAAAACTGACCCCACATGATGACGTCGAGTCTTACTTACAACTATTCGAATCCACTGCAGTGACTGAAGGGTGGCCACGAGACGAGTGGGCACGGGCGCTGGCACCGCTGCTAACCGGCGAGGCGCAACATGCTTTCTTTTCTTTGGACCCCAATATACGTGATTATTACTAGGAACTAAAAAGAGAGATCCTTGCTCGATTGGGCTTATCGCCCATCTCCGCGGCACAACAGTTCCACGGTTGGGAGTATCGCCCTCGCCGGCCAGCTCGCGCCCAAGCCGCTGACCTGTACCGTCTCGCCCGACTCTGGCTGCTCGAAGGAAGCCCCTCCGCCAGCCAGGTTGTTGAACGTGTGGTGCTGGACAAGCTGTTAAGGGCCCTTCCCTGTGCGCAGAAGCAGGCTGTGCGTATGCGCAACCCAGCCACTCTATGGGAGGCCGTGGAGGCCATTGAGCTGGCGGAGGTGGCCCACCACGACGAACCCGGAGAGCGTGCGCTACCGTACCCCCGGAGGGTGGTCCAGGCACCTCGTGACCAGAGAACAGACCGTGGGCTCCCTTCCCCCAGGACGAACCGATGCCCATGGAGCCACCCACGCCACCCAGAAAGAAATGGCTGGCGGGTTGGGGATTCCCTCATCGGCTGCCCAAAGGAACCCCGGGCGTGGCGGTGAGGATAAACGGACGCCGCTACCACGCGCTACTGGACTCGGGAGTTCAGTGAGCCTGCTGAAGAGCCAGCTCCTCCCACCTCGACCCGAAACCCACGCCGTGCTTCCCCTAACCTGCGTCCATGGAGAAACCTGTGAAGTGAGGGCCCGCCAAGTCCAGCTCCGGGCCAGAGGAAAGACCTGGATGATCGAGGTGGGTTTGGTCAAGAACTTACCTGTGCCAGTGCTCCTCGGCAGGAATTTCCCCGGGTTCGCAGGCCTACTCACCGCCACCACCAGCCGACCCATCAGCCCTGGAGGGAGCCGCCCAACCCCGTCGCAGGAGAAGGCTTGATCCACCCAGGCTGCGATGTTAACATCGGATAGCGGGAGAGATGGTGAGTCACTACCCCCCCAAACCCCCCCTTTTCTATGATGTGTTTCAGCGGGTTACACGAGGGGGGTCCTTCAGCCGCGAACAACATGAGGATGACCGGCTCAAGAACTGTTGGGCTCAAGTGCGCGTGGCTGAGGGACAGGAACTCCAACCCGGACCCCATACTCTCCCGTACTTCATTGTGAAGGATGGTCTGCTCTATTGTGTCGCAGAACGACGGGGGGAGGTAAAGGAGCTACTCGTCATCCCCCGGTCGAAGACGGAGACAGTGCTGGAACTCGCGCACTCCCATCCAATGGCCGGGCACCTGGGAGCCGCGAACACATGGAGAACATGGAGAGGAAACGCTGCCAGAGCGAGCCTGATCTCCGAAGAGTGCAGCAGCAGCTAACGTCTCTCTCTCTTTCTCTCTCCCCTATAGACAGTCCTTGAACTCCAGGAATGACATTGCCCCGAAGCCATGATCCTCCTGGACACCGGACACAAGAATTGGGATTGTACTGTTGGGATTTGTAGAGCACTGAAGACGAAGAGGACACGTACACCGAGCACTCAAAGACTGAACTGCACTCGAGCACTACATATTATCATAATACATCCACCCTTTGGGGATCCTTTCTGTTTACAACCTTGCTGTGTGGTCCCTCTCCTGCGACATCTGGTGGATCTGATCACAAGTGGAACTTGTTCTTGTGTTTTGGATCGTTGTAATGTTCAGTAACGTCCCGTGAGCAGCTTCCGGATGATGAAGTACATTTTCCTTCAGGATCTTTTGAGAACACGCTGCTTTCATCTTCCATCGATTCTGACTACGTTTCCTGTGCCTTTAGAGCTCACACATCCCCAGAACATCAGTGAACCGCATCCGCGCTTCACAGCTGCGATGGTGTTCCGTTCATCATAGGCCTTGGTGATTCTTCTGGCAACCTGACCATGCCATACATTTTTTTAAGTGTCTCCTTGAAACAGCCATACCTAATGGTGTTTTTTTTGCTGCAGGACATAATTGAGCGCAGGATCGGGCATCGATGGCGCTAAAACCTGGAAATTGTGCACATATAAAGTGTTAAAGAGCACAAGTTCATTAACACCGCTGTGATGTTGCAGCGCCCTCGCTTTCTCTTTAAAGTACCTTGCTCTCTTTTGAAACTTCAGTGAGCTCTTAATTTTTTTACTCACTTGGATGTCATGAGTGGCAGGCATGACTAGATGATCACCAATAGCACCTCAAGAGTTTACTCTGATTATTTTTTCCGTTTGTTTTAATGATTCTTTTCACACAATACTTATCTTTAACATAACATTCGAACAACAAAACTTATAGAACAACATGGGCATATGATATATTACACATCAGTCATAAAGACTAAAACACGTAAAAATATAAAAGCAAAAACAGAATAGAAACACCAAATACTTGTACATAAGCAAGCAAACAATCTTCATCTGCCACTTTAAGTAAATAAAATAGAAAAGACCCTCCTCCCTCGACCCTCAATTACGAAAATACTACTGTTTGAGCACTAAAGACTGTTCAAATGTTTCACCCATTCTCTCATGTGATTTTGCTAATGTTGTTAATATTGTTTGATAAATATTGTTTAAATTTATCAGGAAAACTTTCAGAAGAGAGGTGTTTTCTCCACTTGTTTTATGAATGTTACCCAATTTATTACCCAATATTAATCCGAAACTGACTTTAGAAGGTTTCCATAATTATTTACAATATGATCAACCAAATATTAACCTTTGCCAAAAATAAAAAAAAATAAATTCACCCGAGGACAAGAACAGAATAAAGTTTACTTTGAGACTGGAGGAAAATAAATTATAATGTTTGCACACTTTTATTAAACGCAGGATCTTTAGGAGATTTGTTTCAACAAATGACAATTTCACTCCTAAGCTACACTTGCATAAAGTATCAGATAAAGCTTCAGGCTTACTGAGTTAAAATATGTTTGAATCATTATCTGTTATAATCTGAAATTTATCTCCGGCGCACATCTAAAAAAATGACATTAAAATGTAAAGTAAAGTGTAAAGGCTTATACTTATGACAGACAATGTTTATTAGACTGCAAAAAGTCAAATTTTTATGTTTTTTTTACTAGCCCTTAACACCAATATTTACATATCTTTATTTACAATTAAATAAAAATTTATTTGCAGTTAAACTCAAATTTGTGTAGGATTTAAGTTTTATCTGACATTTTATGCAAGTGTAGCCTATGTGTTTTCCTCGATTTACTGTAAAACAAAATACTGGGGAATAAGTCCTTTGTTACACCAAATCCTCAAAAAATGCAGCATTTTTAAAATCATGCAAAAAGAACGACTTCCATTTACTTCGGTCTCTATGTTGAATGTTTTATCCGTGATCATCTAGTTGTGTCTGCCATTCATCACGGATACCGGTGAGTAAAAAAAATGCTTTATATGCTCGCAATTCCCACTCTTTAGTGCTAGTTTTTTTGGGGTTTTTTCTCTTGTTTGCCGATCCTGGCAGCAAAAAATGCTATAATGCAAGTTTTTTCTAAAGTTATATATGTGTCCCACTCTTTGCTAACAGCCCTAGCAGTATAAACACTATAGCTAGCCCCCCCTAGCAGCATTCATTTATTCATTTTGTTTTCCCACTTTTTCTGTGAAGGCTCAGGGTTCTATTGGTGTCTATCTCTAGTGAAAGGCGCTGTACATCATAGGGATGCCATAGGGCACGCAAGCACAGGAAGCTGACCTCCAACTGGGGACTAACTGAGAGTCAGCAGCTCTACTCACAGAGCTGTTCTTTAGCAACATTAGCTTGGACTGTTAACACTGTTAGACTGGTAACAACGCTGTGCTGGATAAAGCCGGTGGATATTACAACAGGTAGCTCCCCACTTCCCTACCAGAGCTAGTACTGTAAAACATGCTCACGTAGCAACTTCTTGCAGTTCATTCATAGTAGTACTGTTAGCGGGCTTGTTGGCAAGACTGTGGCACATTTTGCCATTTGGGGCTCCAGGCTAAAATCCTGTCTTGAAAAAAACATAAGTAACATGCAACAGAGTTTTACAACAAAGTGTTACCAGTGCTCAAGATCAAGCTGGCACAAGAAGGGTACAGTTGTTTCCAACTTTCAACATTATTGTTAATTTGCTTTGCTGCTTTTGCTGAGAAAAATAAATTGCTTAGCTGTAACCTTTGCGTCAGCTGCCGATACTATAATCAATGATTTAATAGTGGGAAAACCCCTCTGAACTGTTAATGGTACTCAAGGCCATGCGGCTGAAAAGTAAGAGCAAGTTGTTGACCTTGTAAAACCCCTCGTGTCCCATCTCCTCTCCATAAGCTGATGGGGGGCTCTCTGAATAGTCAAGAGCTGGATGATCCTGGAGGGAGCAAATGAACATCAGTACTGCCAGAAACACACTCAGTCTGAGAGGGGAGCACACATGGTTGCACATGTGCGCTGACTGCAGGAGATCCACTTAGTACAACACCAGTAAAGCTGGTTAAAGTCACAGCTCACACACATCAGCCTGAGGAGACATGTGATACAAGGTCTCATCGACGCTTTCTCTCGCAGAGCAAACATCTCTTTCCTTTGCTATATGCGCATAAAGTGTAACATAACCCAATGTTCAATCCATAAGGGGTTTATATGGAGTGCGTCACTGATAATACATACAAACGCAGTCGAAACTTAGATTGAGGTCTTAGGATCTTTTTTCTATGGGTTAAGATGATATATACGCACTACTGTGGGAATGTTAGATTACTCGTTTAAAACTGATCCCAGACAAATTGTCCAAGACTCTTCCCTGAGGTTTTGAATTGAACATTGTGGAGAAAGGCTTGAATGCAACTGCATGGCAAATAGACCTTTTGGTGAGGCTGTCCTGCCTCAACATATTGTTTTAGAACACAAAAGATCGACCAGTTGAAAAAATTCACCAAAAAAGAGAAAATGGCAACAAATCCACTGGCAAAAAGATCATAGCACAAAACACACTCTTGTGTCTGTGGGTGGGTGTAGGTTACTATGTGCTCCATTTCTCCATCTGGTCGTGGAACTCATTTCTGCAGGGTTAATGAAGTTTCATTTTTGGCCAAGATAAGGCGAGACCTACTTTTCGTGAAGTATGCTGTGATTGGACGCACGGGTCTGTGTTCTGTGCTAACGTTTTTGGCATTGATTTGCCATCATAGCAGAGAGCCCACAACCATGAGAGCAGGAAGGGAGCTTAGAGAGTGTGCATCAAAGTCGATTGCTGAATGATAGTCTTACAAAGAATGGCTTTTATAGGCCTCTCAGATCGGAAACCGATGTGATCCTAATGAGGAGCACAAGATGAACACTACACACAGGATAAAGAGGGAGAGAAAGCAAACACACATCCACTATTTAAAAGACACGCCTCTTATGTCCATGGTTCCGCGATGTGTCATGCGACAGAAATGCACCATAAACAACAAAAAATATGTTGTTTGGTCACTAATGTCTATGGTTACTCAGAACATCTAGGTTACTTGTGTAACCCCCCATCCACTGAAAGAGGGAACAGAGATGTATGTCAAGTGAACAACTATGGTGGGAGATGGTAGCAGGACCTCATTGAGGATGCTAGCCTGAAGGGGGGGGGGGGGAGTAGTCACCATTCTCCTGGTCTGGGCGTGAACCTGACTGCACCACGATTTATTGGCTCATGAGAGACGGAGTCTGTCCAGAGGAGCAAACGTTGGGATGAGTGAGTGCAGTTGACAGGAGTGTACTTCACCTTGTTGATGTACACTGCACCGAACACAGTGCCCATTTTGTAATGGAGGCATCTGTAGTCACGACCGTACGGTAATTGGACCACCGGCGTCCAGGAAGGACACAGACCCTCAGAACTTCAGGATGGTTCTGCCACAAGCTGTGATAATCAGATGATGTCAACCTCAGGACCATGCCTTGCTCGGGACTCGAGAATGAAGCCAATCGGGAGTGGTAGTGAGTTTGCGACTGGCTTATGTCCCAGGCGCCGTGTCCATTGAATTTAATGCCCTCGAGTGTGCATAAACAAAACCAAATGTTGTCCTTTTTTACTAATGGCCAACTTGCTACAGTACAGCTTGTACAGCTTAAATAAGGTGTTTTAACATTTTTAGACATTGTTTCAAATAGTTTTACATCTATTTGTTGATTATTTACATCTATTTAAAAAAAACATGTCATTTTCTACTGTGTGTATTGTGTACTTTGGCTTAGCTTGTGCTGCTTTATAAATACATTTTACATTACCTTCTGTTGATTGTTGAGCATTTTGAGCTGAATTCATGCTTTTACACAAATACAATTCTGACACTGTGTAACTCTCTGCTTCTCCAACTCACTTTGGAGAGAGAGCTGAAGTGAGAAGAGGAGGAGCATCGATTATAATTATTAAAGCGTGTATAAGTGCAAAGGGAATAGACATTATCCACTAGAGGGCATCAGAGAGAAACAGGAGAAAAACATGTGACTATAAAGAGATTTCTTTGTGGTGTGGCAGAGCTTTCACAACAGAACTTTTAATGATTCATTAAACCTTCTCAGAAAGTGTACATGAGCAGTTTCGTTTTGTTTCTCTTCATAAAAGGGTTCAAGCATACACCATACCTATAAAAAAGACAACAACATACCTTTCCCGGGGGTTATTTGTCAAAGTGACCTTTCTTTAATTAAAAAGCATCCATTGTAATAATGTAACATTTCCTGCAAAATGGAATAGCACTGACCCATGTCAGATAACTCCTCCCAAGAAGAAGGTTACAGACAAGGTTCGAACCAGCAACCTTCTAACTGAAAGCCCAAAGTACTACACACTGCGCCACAGTGCTGCCCTAATCATTTTATCCCAAAATTTTCACCTGCCATCAGCATCTTAAGTAATGTGTTGGTAGAAGGTGTTCAAATCATCCAAGAACGTACATCTGTCTACAAGGGCATCTTGGAAATGATTGTAAGAAAAAGCTACAATTCTATTAAACAAATTGAACACCTGCTTTATCTCTTTGTGCATGTTGGTTTAAAGGGGAAGACCCACAAGAGAAGAAGAATAAAGTATATGTAGTTTTACTATCAAGCATAAATCAAACAATAATTACAGAGTACTCTGGGTCCGCTATCTAACAGCAAATAGAGAAGCCGCCCGGCCTGTCGCCTTACGGACTGACTCCCTCTCTAAAACAAGGTTCTTAAATACTTTTTTGTTTTTCTACCTCCAGCAAATCGCATCAAGTTGATATTGCAGACTCATCATCCTATTGAAACGAATGATTGCAGGCGTCCTCTAAGCACATTTATGATTTTCAATGCATCTTTGGCACAGAGTTTATATTGTCAAACGCTCTGCGTGTGAGACTTGGTGTGTCCCGTGGCCCCTTAATGGTCTCCAGATTCTTACTAAGTAAAACCTTAAACTATGTATGCGCTTTAAGAAGTTAGAAACATACATATAAAAATATAATTAAGAGTGGAAAATGTTCGTCCACTATTAATTATGAAAACAATATTTGGTGTGGCCCCGCTTCATCTTTAAAACAACAGCAAATTACATTTAAAACTGCCTCATATTTTGACTCATCAGTCCAGAGCACCTGGTGCCATTTTTCTCTGTCCAGTTCCTATTTTTATGCAAATGGAGTCTTGTTCCCAGATCAGAGATTCATTTTTTGGCTGCGACTATGAAGACCATTACTTCTCCAGAGAGTTGATGGGTGTACCTGGGTTCTGTTTCTGCCAGTTCTGAGCTGAACTGAGCCATCTTCTGTTTTCGAGGGGTAATTAGCTTGATGTGTCTTGCTGCATAAAAAATGCTTTATTTTTTTTTAAACGACTCAGTAATGAATCGTTTGTACGAAACTACCCCTTTACGTGACACAATCTGCGATGACTAGTAGTTTGAGTCGTCTGCTCACATTGGACACTGTGTGTCGCAAACTGATGTCAGATAACAAATATTACACATATATTTTGCAAAAAGTGCATTAAAAGTCAACAAAAGCTAGATGCTGTGACGATGTGGGGAGTTTAACAACACAGTGGACATGCTGCTGAAAGGTCGGCGCCCACTAATACTTGAACAAAACCCAGGAAGAACACGGAGGAGGAAGAGGCTCTGGGGCTGATGAGGCTCCAAATCCAAAGCGATTGGAGCAGGATTCCTCTCAGTGCTAAATACACATTACATTAATGTTTTGCCACTTATTTTGTAAGCGTGACAACAATTTTAGCTGCACATGTGGTGGGACTAGTGTAACATCACAGTTAAAACATCCTCCATCTTAGAGCTGCATGAATAGTCACTTTTTAAAAACTGATGATATAGGCTCTTTAAGGAAAATAAAAATGTACTTTGTATGTTCACTTTGCTTTTTGTAAATATGCTCATTATTTCATTATTTATATTTCTCAAAGCTTAATTGACAGCTTTTTTTCATCACGCCCCACCCCCGACCGTTGTACTATTGCGGGCAGGTTAATCTTGTACAAAACTACTCAAAAATTTTTGTTTCAATCGTTTTACATGAAATATAGCATTCATTCAACTAGAGAACCGCACTCATGGTCGAGCGGAATCAAGAACAATTTCAACTCTCTCCATTTGGATTGAATTACCTTTTTATATGCACACATTACTTCCTTTTTTTTACCAAAGAAAACAAAAGGCACATCAACCTGTACCTTTAAATTCTACGCAGGGTTCAAGTTCTACACGGTTAAATCAAAAGTTGCAAAACATCAAAAGCATTTTTGAGCGTGTATTTGGACAGAATGGCACTACCGCTATAGAGATCCTTTTGCGCATTCTGCATTACGTTTTGACTGCTTCGGTGTGCGGTTAATGAAACAGAAAATTCAAAAACTAACATCAATGAAAATAACGCAAATTTGGTACAAAGAGTCCTGTGCAGTCAGAACTAGCACCCCAACGTGACATTTTACCATAGCTTTCAGGGACTTCTGAAACTCTCACATCCATCCAGGAAAGTTGTGTGTTATAATGAGGTCTCTAGCGGAAAACCACACCTGTGCCCAAAGAAACCCAGTAAAACAGCCAGTGAAAGCTTCCAGAAGGTACGGTGAGACATGTGACTGTTTATTCTGTTCACAACAGCCGTGTCAGAGCCCTCGGGGGACAGAGAGAGGGAAGCAGAAAGAAATGGATTACCTTTATTGCTGATATTTTAAGAGTCCAGACTACTGTAAGTGCTTGTGCCTCAAAGCATCGATAGTGTCCTTTATACAGCGGTATATACAGCATCTATACAAGAGACATTCCTGAAAGCAGGAGGCTTCTGTGTCTGCATTCTCCCTCCTGCTCCTTCCAAGACTCAAACCCACTGACATAACACCAGAGTCGCAGAGCAAAAGCATGTTTATAAGTGTGGCAGATAAAAATGATCCGAGATGCCATCGAATCTGAGACAAAGAGTCTTCGGGTTGCTCTCATTTCATCTCAATCTGAACTAGAGCAGAATGGAAAGTACAAAGTGCATACATTCAAGCGTACAAGCTGCTGTTAACGGCACCGGACTGGGTGAGGGGCATCGACCCCTCGCTGCCCGCTCCACAGGCCAGAGGACAACATGGTTTTAGAAATTAGAAGTGGTCATGGCTTTATTTTGCTTTCTTTTTTTTTTAGCAAAACATCTGATATGTGTTCCGGCGCATTGTGCGATTACGGTCAAGTAAAAGGCATCGCGGAAATGGTATTAATTCCCAGCTAACAAGAACTGTTCTGCCAAGGTTCCTTTCTTTCTTCCACTAACATCACTGGAATCATCTGCAACTAAACGCTTTTCAAATCAGGACTTTCGTCTAAGGATCTTCAAAACATACTAGGTCAGTCTGCTTGGTTGCTAACCCTCATCTTACGCTTTCTGTCTCTTACAACGTTTTAAAACTGAGTGGGAACTTTAGCAAAACTGTCTTTCAAAGCTGGGTTTCACATGGTTTTCAAAAAACAGACATTCAAACGTAGATGTGTGCGTGAAGGGATTGGGTCCGGACAGAGCGAGTCGTTTCATTGGACGTTCTACTTCTTTCTGTAGTTGCCGAGTTGAATGGCTGAGCGGTCGAAGACGCATCGGAAGGTGATTGGCTGCACCTCCCAGTAGGGCACTGGGTTACTGAATAGGCTGATGCCCGAGTACATGGCCTTCTTCGTGTTGTAGCTCGGTGGGCAGAAGTCTTCGGTGCCCACCGCAGCAATTTTATTTGAGTGAAGGTAGATCACCTGAAAGGGTCAGTCGTATGTTAATTATTCTATTGGGAGATTTTCTGATTTCATGGCCATTTTTAAAAAAAACATGAACAGTAACATAAAAACATTTTCCACTCGTAGTCAGTGTTTGGGTAAAGCAACTGTGTTTCCTTTTTTTAAATCATAACGACAACAAAAACTTTCCGAACGACCCTGATCAAAAGTTTACGCTGATTTTATCCTGATGACAAGCACACAAACTGAAACAGAAGGGTTCGAGCTGCTGGTGAAGGTCTTCACCTTGACCTGTTTGCTTAGAATCAATGTTTGTGCAGAAAAGCTTTCTGAGTTTCTCGCCTCTTTCATCCAGTGCTGCTCCATCATTTCTGAATTCTGAGTTATGGGCAAAGCAAAAGGGCCGTCAAAGGATCTACAGGAAAAGGGAGTTGAACTGTACAAAACAGGAAAGGGATATAAAAAGATCTCTAAGGAACTGGGAATCAGTCGATCAGCAGTGTTCAAACTCTGATGAACAAGATGAACGTGAGGGATTCTGGTGAAACCCAACAAACATTTCTGCTACAACTGCAAGAAAAAAATTGTAAGAGATGCAAAGAAAAACTCACAAATAACTAAAAAAAATCTGGTGAAGGTTCTGGAGCGGATCTCAGTCTCCTGACCTCAATATCACTGAATCACTCTGGGGAGAATTTACAAGATCTGGAGGCTTTTACCAAGAACAATGTTCTGCTTTACCAACAGAGAAGATAAAGAACCTCATCAACAACTGCCTCAAGAGACTTCAGGCTGTCATCGATGTTAAAGGAGAGAATATAAAATAATTAGAGCTTTTTGATCAGGTTTGTTCAGAAAGTTTCTGTCGTCATTATGATTTAAAAAGAGTTTAGCACAGTTGTTTGACAATACATGGGTTCACCAAACCCCTAACCGTGAGAGGGGAAACTGCTTTTGTGTTATCATTGACTCCAAGTTTAAAAAGGTTAGAATATTGATGATCTTTATGTGGGTTAGTAAAGAATGTCATTGAAAGTGAGTTCTCGGACCTGAATGTACTTGTGTTCTGGTAGGCCCGGCGGGATGGAGGTCAGAGCGTTGCTCTCCAGGTGAAGTTCTCTCAGGTGAGGCACATTTGCCAGAGTGCCGTTCTCCACTACACTGATCTCATTGTGGCTCAGACCCAACCTGCAGATAAAACACGCAAAACTTATAACGGTATTATTATGAACAGTGTGCCATGAAGCATGAACACCCTCTCAAATGATTACACAAAGTGTAAATAATTAATCTCATGATACTCGAAATTTAATTGTGATTAATCAGACATGTTTGGACTTGGACATTTTTATATTTTAAATGTTAAATGAATGGGATGAAACACATTCGAATCACTGTGTAAATGTATAAAATGTTTTTTTTTTTCTTAAACCGATGTTACTAGTTTGCAGCGTTGCTCTAAATAACGTTTTTATGTTTAACAGAGAAAACTCCTTTAACCAGGTTTAAAGTATTTAAAGTTAAAAATAGACTGTTAAAATAGACTGTATGAACAGATTCTGATTGATTCTGAAGATTCAGGTTTGTAATAATTCAGTCTCACGCACCTTTTGAGCCGACAAACTAGACACCTGAAACCAGCTTTTGCCCTCATTTTAACCACAGTCCTGCACTAGGCATAAGTGGGGCAAACCAAGAAGAGGGGGCAAAGAAAGTTTCATCTCCTTTTATTTCACCTATTATCAGTTCGATTTCCAAAATATTTATTTCTCTACACACTCTGTTGTGTCTGTTTCTAAATAACACAAACAACATAAACATCATTAAACCAATTAAAACTATTACAGCTCAATGTAGGAGTTTTAAAGTGGCAAAAAATCCTTTTTTAATCCTTTTTAAAAGTGCATAAAAAAATATTGTTCTCTCCTTTTGTTGTGACCATGACTTTCACTCTCAGTTTAGAAATAAATTCGATTTTGATGATTGGTTGATGTTGATATCTCACTCCCGTCCAAACGTAGGTCTCATGTGGTAACACAGTAAAAGATGTGTGCGTTCTTTTTTCCTATACACCACAGGTTTTCACTGTTTCAGTTATTATATGTTTACAAATTTACCATGACATCCAACCGTTTGTAACACTTTAGATTACAGCCCACAAATTGCAGTGTAATTATGGGGTAGTTACAGTATACCTACGGTGTACTTACAGTATAATTACAGTGTAATTAGTGTGTACTTATAGGCAGATCATTACAGGGTAGTCTCTGAGTAAATACGGGGTATTTACTATGTAATTACGAGGTGGTTACTGTGTACTTACAGGGTAGACACTGTACTTAAAGGGTAGTTACTGTTTAATTACAGGGTAGTTAAGTTACTTACTCTGTAACTACAGAGCATGAGGGCTCTGTAATCTTAAGCGTTACCCAGTTGGTGTATCAACATGAGAAGAAAATTAAGCTGGGAGCACGACAAAACTAGAAAAAAACACTTGCATATCATTGCCTTGCACGCAGAAAGGTTTTGCTTTTCTAATAGACCGAAGAAAAGGGCATCTCCTCAAATTCCCATTCGTAAAGTTAAAGATAGCATCAATTTCTGTTCAGCACAAGGCTGTGCAAATGAATCAGGGAATGACAAGAATCAGAAGATCAAGGGATTGTGTCTCACTTTACCTTTGAATGACTCAAATCCGCTTAAATTCTGAATCAAGGAGATGCATCAAAACCAGTCGAGCTAAATACGCATGTAAATGTAACGTGATTAAATGATAAACCAAACAAACTTTCATTTAAAGTCCATCTAGGCTACAAAATGTTCCTTTAACTTAACCAACTAGAATGTAATGTTTAAACAAAACCTGACATCTTACTGTTTAATTGTACTAATGTTCATTTTAAGAAAGAAGCACTTATTTCCATTTGGATTATAGTTAGAGTGGCAAAACGGCACGTTTGGAGCTTAACTATCCACCCTCTACATTTCAGATCAGAGCCTTTCACAGTGGGTAAAAATGTCGGTCAGCACAGTGCTGTCAGGATCCCTCTGGCCTTTTCCCTTTGATCTTGTGTGGGTTTAGGTGATGGCTTTATTGCCGAGCGGACCCCGACACTAATTTTAAAAGGATCAAATGCAACCAAAAAAAAAAGCGTATTTAACTAGTATGTGTTATCGTTTTACAATGATTAACTTCCTTCAAAAGGTCAACAAAATAAAGCATTCTGTATTTAAAGGAATCTCAAGTGTGACTCAGCTTTAGTGTGTACTGTGGAAAATCTGAATGTTCTAATGTCTCAGTGTGATCCAAGGAAATCTGATCCTTGCACTGATGTCACAGTCTCTCTCTCCAGGTGCGAGGGCCAAGCATCACCCCAAAACACTGTGTTCACCGCAGACTGAATCTCATGCTCTTTCCTCAATTGTCTGGTTTTAAGTCAAAAAGAACCCTTTGAAGAAGATGAACTTACTTGGACAGGTTCCTCAGACCCTTCAGACTTTCTGCGGTCACTTTGGTGATCTTATTTCCATCCAAGTGAAGTTCAAACAGAGAGCTGGGCAGACCTGCACGTGTTTGACATGAGCTGATGAGCTTCGCTAGTGGATTGAGAATAAAGAAATCTTCATCACACGCTACCTTTGGGAATAGAAGTGATGTTGGTGTCTGCAATTCTGATGTAAGAGACCCTCGACAGATCTGCAAATGCTCCGTTGTCCACTCCTGAGCTACTCAAAGGGTTTGAGCCCAGCTCTGCAACGAGATAGAGGCAGTAACATAAGCGTGCGGAATAGCAAAAGCTTTTACAAATCCGGGGATCAAAAGAAATCACTGCAACAATGAAATAGTACAAGTGCTGCTCATTTGATTGGAACATATTTCAGTAATTCCGTCCAAAATGTGAAAATTCCTCACAGACTGATACACATCAAGTGTTTATTTCCTTTTATTCTTCAGGATTGTAACTGAAAACTAATGATAATCCAAAGTCAGTATCTCAGGTGCTTCACTTTAAACTGGTAACAGACATTTGCTAGATAGAGTTTCAACTATTGTTTTGTTTGTTTCAAGCCACTCTTGAACAAGAGAGAGAAGCATTGTGCTTGAGCTAAGGAGAAAAAGGACTCAACTGATGCTGATTGCTCCAAACTTATGTACTCTGAATAAAGTCAATTTCCTTTGGAAATCCAGGCTCGTGAGTCTGGAGATTGAGAGGAGAGGCACAGAGTCCATATTGCTTGAGGCTCAGCATAAAGTTTCTACAGTCAGTGATGATTTTGCCTGACCGGTCATCTGCTAGTGTTGGTCCACTGTGTTTTCTGAAGTCCAAGGTCAATGTTGACATCTACCAGGAAGTTTTAGAGCTCTTCCTCTCTTCTGCTGCTGACCAATGTTATCCCCTGACCAGGACTGGGGGTAAAGTACCATCAAACATGAACTCAGAATTAATGAGTTTACTCCTAAAACCAGGAAAAGACCCTACACTGCCATCAAGTTACAGACCAATATTTATAAAGGTAGATGTTGGACGAATCAAAAATACTTTTTATTCTTTTAATTCTCTAATGCTTTAGTGTTTATCATTTAACAATGCAGTGTATAATCTACCTCAATATATTCATAACACCACCAGATCCCACTGCCTTCCTCCTTTATTTATATTCAAGGCAGTGGCATATTCTTAGCTGGTTACATGTGAGTTGGATGCGGAACTCTACTTCTCATAATTTGTCATTGTTCGGCACTTGACCTGTCTAAGCGGTCAGGCATACAAATGTCTGAGAACACGGAAGTTGCCCCTTTGGAAAGGGGATGTTTTATTATAAGAAGCCCAGAAATATGTCTCCGGTCTCCACAACCATCCAAGTGAAGTTTCCATAGCGTGTATTAATATGATGCCAGGATTATATGAGAACCAGTCTCAAAGCAAGTAGACTTAAAAAGCCATTGCTAAAAAGCTGCAAAAATCAAATTACCCTTCACATAATTCATGCAGACCAAACAGTTTTTATTAAGGGTAGACGCTGGGTGGGTGGGCTGTTGTGCGTGAGAGTGTAGTGAGTATGGATGTGTATGGTATGTAAAGATATCAGCTACTTTGTTATTGCCCGCGTCCCCCTTGGGGGTTCTCTCGTGGCCCCTTGGACAGGGGGCGTTGCTGGTCCTAGATGGACAGACGGACGGCACGTCGATGGAGCCAGTCAGGAACCTGGCTCCTCCAACACTCCACACCTGGCTCCTGTACTATTTTCATCCACACACATGGGACCTTGAGGGTCTCTGTCTCTGTTGGGTATTAAGACCTGTCCTACCCTAGGTCAGGGACCATAAGTGTTAATTTTATTAGACACCGAACAATCTCCAGGATATATTTCGGACATTCTATTCTCTCTCGTCCAGGGCCGTTGGGTAGGGCTGCAGATCTGTGGCCCCTCCCTCCATGTACGACAGAGAAGACTACCCTCTTATTTTAAATGCATATTAGACCAGGGGTGTCAAACTGGAGGACCGGAGGCCTGGATAGTTTACTTCCAGCCCTGCTCAGACCTGAAGCTTACAAACAGCCCAAAGGATCTAATAAGGATCCAACGAGCTTCAGGTGTGTTTAGTTGAGGTTGGAGCTGAACTGTGCAGGGCTGTGGCCCTCCAGGAACACCCCTCTATTAATCACATTGGGACTCAGGGTGGTACCTAGACATCCTCCATTAATCAACGGTGATGCTCCAGGACATCACCCACACTTTTAATGCACCTTATTTCTTCAGGATAACCAATCACTCATACAATACATTCCGACTGGGAGTAGATGGTGGGGAATGGGTGGATCACTGCCTCCCTCTTCATTCTGGAGGGTATGCATCCGTTGTCCATGAGGGCTGCCTGGGTGGACATAGGCCCATGGGGGGTGGCTAGCAACTCTCTGGATATGGATGGTTGGATTGATGAATTGAGCATTGGCTGATACCAGCTTTGAGGCTGTCTTCACCGGGAAGGACCAGCCAGAATCATTGAGAAACATTGCGGTTGAAGGAGTCTCTGACGGCAGTTCAGCACTCCAGACTATTGAATGTAAAGATTCACCTGGAAGGAGCCAGGTGCCAGGAAGATGGGACTGTGGCAATGACAGTGTTTGCCCCACTCATGCTATTGGAGAGATGAAAGGTATGAATAGTCGTATCCCACCCAGCTCAAGTATCTTGAGTCTCATACCATGGCCACTATAAACAGTGGACACCCAGCCCAGTTCTGCACTCCAGATCGAAGGAGATCCTGCCAAAGAGGAGCAGGAGAAACTATAGGGCCTGGTTGAGCAAGCTGAAGAGGTCCCTGGGTGTGGTCTACCAGTGGCGGCCAGTGTCCCATGCCAACCAGTGTGTCAGGTTGCGAGGGGACAAGAAACTGCCCGCAACAGCAAGGTGGTAAGCTGACGAAGTCCATGGATTGTTCATGGACATCATGTTGGACTGATGCACAGTCACTGCCCTGGTGGATACTGGTTCGCCGAACTCCGTGCCTGGCAAGAAACCTGCCAAGACCACCGTGCTGACCGTCATCAGATATAGAGTTGCCATGCATCACTGGATTTATTGATGCAATGGCGGGCAATTATTGATGTTGCAAACCCTAGACTAAGGCTCCGTGGACTTTCGCACAAACAGGGTATTTTCTGTTCGTCTTGTGTAAACGGGACGGTGGGTGATCTTGCTCAGCATGACACCATACCACCCATCTGACCCACTGGAACTGCCCTGCGATCACTCCTCTGGACCACGAGGTGATCAACATGCTGTGTAGCACAGCTCAGAGCCAGTCATTGAGGAACTCCTAACTGGTCATCAAGACACTTGGGAATTAGGGTTGTTTGGTGTCTGAGGTCTAGGTGGAGATTTTGTCCGGTCATAAAAAGCAGTTTGTGACCTCTCTGAGCAACAAAACAATACATTTACCCAAAATATGCATATTCCACCCTGCAATAATTTTTCAAACAACATACTGATTATTTGAGAATTTCCAGATCTCATTTTTAAACTTTGTTTCGTGACAAAAAGCCATTGGAGAGATGCAAGTTACATTGAAGATGAATCCTACCCATGACAATGACATTGGCCATGCCAGAAAAGGAGCTCTTCTTAATCTTATTGATTTGGTTCTCATGGATGCGCAGCTCCTGCAGGCTCTTTGGGATATTGGCAGGAATTTCCTTAAGGAGGTTTTTGGAGAGGTAGAGTCTCTCCAGGTTGAGCAGAGAAGAGAATGCTTTCGGATGAATCATGTTAATCTTATTGTTGACCAAGATGAGAGTCTAAAAAGAGGGAAAACACAAATTATATTAGTTATTGATTGTGAAATACACACACAGATTTTCCCAATCATTACTCCCTTTTCTCAGATGCATATTCATTTTTAAGTGCTGTCCAACACAACCTTGTGGATCTTGAGCTTGGAAAGTATGAAACCCAAAAGAAAAGAGATTGGATTAGCTCCAAAAGTGAACTTGTTCATTGCACTTTCTCTGCAGGAAGCTGCACATTTCCTGCTCTGTTTTCTGGAGTAGAAATGCCACGGATTTCTCAATCTGACTTTCCCCCAAAGGCTTTTTCTTCATAAAGCAAAGATTCTTTACTTAGAATTTGGCATAACAGCTCACGAGTTGTTTGGCTTAGATTTGGAAAGTTCATTTTAAGATCAAGAAAAATAACCTGTTATCTTTCCTAGTTATTGATAGCAAGTACAGGATCATTAACTGTGATTTAATACCAATAGTAAAGACCTCGCCATAAACAGCATAGCGCCAGTTGGAATGAGCTCTGCATAACGGCTCCTGATGATCCAACCAACAAAAAATCTATAGACAGTTGCAGATACTGTATTACCATTACTTTTTAGAGTAAAATTGAATATTTAAAAATGTTCATTGAATTGACAAATCGAAAAATATGAATCTTTGAACGTATTACAGATCATGTGACCTTCGCTAATACAACAGTCAGCAGACTCATAAGTTCTGGACACTGATGATAAGGAAAATTATATCTAATTTGATGAGTCTTGGCATGGTGGCACAGTTGGTAGCACTGTAGCATTCCAGTTAGAAGGTTGTCGGTTCGAGGCTCACCGGTGGCCTTCCTGGAAGGATTTTGCATATTCTCCCCATGCGGGTACTTCGGTTTCCCCCACAATCCCAAAAACATGCGGTTAGGTTAATTAAATAATCTGAATTCCCATTAGGTGTGAATCTGTGAGTGTTTAACGCCCTGCGATGGACTGGCGACCTGCCCAGGGTGTACCCCTGCCTCTTGCCCACTACCACTAACACTGTGGTGTTAATACTACACATCCCAGATTGCAATTAATCCTATGTTACTGCTTCATTTAAAGTGAGCTTGCAATGCTACTGTGTGGCTCAGTCCTCGCTAGCCCATTTTACTGCAGGCTGCAATCAAATCTCTCTAAACTGAACCGACTTTCAGTTGGGCTCATACGTTTACACACCCTGGCAAATTTTCTGATTTCTTGGCCATTTTTCTGACAGTATGAACATAAAAGCATTTTCCATCATTGTAAGTGGTTCGGTGAAGCTATTTATTGTAAAGCAAACTGTGTTTCTTACATTCAAAATCATTTCTGAATTCTGAGAGATGTGGAAAGCAAAAGAGCTGTCGAAGGATCTACAGGAAGAGTTGTATGGAACTGTACCAAACAGGAAATGGATATAAAAGATCTCCAAGGAACATCAGCAGTGTTCAATACTGATGAGGAAGTGGAAAGTGAAGGATTCTGGTGAAACCGACAAATATTTCTGCTACAACTGCCAGAAAAATGATAAGATATGCAAAGAAAAACCCATAGATAATTTCAGCTGAAATACAGGGCGAAGCTGTTTCTAGGACAACAATAAGGAGACGCTTCTGATGTTCTGGGCATGTGTGAGCTCCAAAAGCCCAGGAAACTTGGTCAGAATCGATGGAAGATGAAAGCAGCATCTTCTCAAAGGATCCTGGAGGAAAATGTACTTCATCATCCGGAAGCTGCTCACGGGACGTCACTGAACATTCCAACACCACAACGATCCAAAACACAAGAACAAATTTCACTCGTCATCGGTTCCACCACAACAAAGTGAAAGTTCTGGAGCAGATCTCAGTCTCCTGACCTCAAGGTCCCTGAGGCACTCTGGGGAGAACTCAAACATGCTGTTCCTGCAAGAATTTACAAGAGCTGGAGGCTTTTTACCAAGAAGAATATGCCGCTTAACCAACAGAGAAGATAAAGAACCTCATCCACAACTACCTCAAGAGACTTCGGGCTGTCAGGGGGAATACAAAATATCAAGGTGTGTAAGTTTCTGTTGTCATTATGATTGAAAAAGAATGAAACACAGTTGTTTTTGAAAAATAGCTTCACTCAACCATAGGTGGGGAAGATGCTTCTGTGTTATCTTTAATATTTTCTGAAAAAATGCCAAGAAATCAAAAATGTTGCTAGGGCTTATGAGTACAACAACTTTTGCAAACAATCTCCAACATCGTTACCTCCATACATCAGATTAGTCCAAAGGAGAATCTTTGAGATAAGGACCGATCAGAGGTGTCAACAAAAAGCAAAGTGTCTGAAAAAGGCTTCCATCACTTTTTGAAGTTAAGGATTATCTTCAAGAGCGAAGTGAAATACCAAAAGAGATCCAACCTGATGTTAGTAAAGTCTGCTAAGTGTGCAGCATATCAAAATCACCATTAAAAACAGAACTGTTTAAAAGATGAATCAAAAAAAGAGCTGAAAAAGAAAGATTAAAGTGAGTGACTCACTTGGAGACCTTTCATGCCTTTGAAGTCGTTTTCTCTGATCTCAGTGATCTTGTTATTCTGCAAATCCAGGAGAGTGGTATCAAGAGGAATTTTTTCTGGCACATTTTTCAGACCTTAAAAACACAAGCATTGCATGCGGTGAGAAAAGTGACAGAAGTGATAAAGGACATACATGTTACTGCCCTGAGAAACTGCTTTGAGATCACACCATTAGAAAAGAATTCTTCAAAAGTTGAATTCCTGGAAAACTTTTACTGAAAGAATGCAATCTCCATCTTTTGTTATAAAAACAGACTTATATATAGCTTTATTTTCTCTTCTGCTCTTCTTTTCCATAGTGTGTTTTACTTTCAGCTTTACATAACTACTGCTGAAAAACTATTTTCATTTGAAATGGCAAAAATAGTTCAGGCTTGAGATAAATTGCAGTATTTCATAACTGAATGTTCCTTGAGTTTATTCATGGTGCACACTATTATGCCAAACACCATAAAAGCTCTGTCAGTTACAAAAGCTTTTGACTTTGCCAAAACCTTTCTTTCACCTATGAAAGGTCACATGAAAAGATAGCAGAGCAAAAGCACAACAAGTATTTTGACACTTATAAAAGTCTTTTTGGTTTTGTTATATAACCAAATGTCATGCCAAGAGCCTTATTTGGAATCGAAATGGAGAAATTACACACTTTGCTTGAAATGTTTTTCAAACATGACATATAGAAAAGTTCCTTCTCTGGAAATCAACATCTTTAAATGATAAAGAACCTTTTGGGCCAGTTTATGTAACAAAGAGTGCTTTTAATGAAAGAAAAAAGGAACACAGAGGTAAACATGCATCTCCGTTTCTGCACAGATATATATTGCCAGAAAAGCTTTCAGCCAGAGCCTCAAAGACAATTGCTTGGTAAAGTTTTGATCTTCATCAGAGTATGTGTACAAACAGTTCAAGAAAATGGATTTTGTGTTGAGAAAATAGACCACACGGCTCACATTTAAATTAGTGGAAACTTTAAAAGCTGCTTTGCAAATCATACAAACTATCTGAACAAAATAAAGTTAGTTGGCACCACTTTCACAGAACTTAGACATTTCAGTTGTCAAAAGAAAAAAAAAAACTATTGCAGTTGGTTGGAATTTCTTGGTTTTCCTTTATTTTCGAGCGTGAGAACTGGTCCAAGGTCCTGATAGCTCAGATGTCTCTAGCATCACAATCAAAGTGATCTTGTCTTTTAACAGTTTTATCGGCATGCATATACAACATTCTGATATTACTGCAAACATTTTAGACTTTTGTTAAGAATACTAAAATATCTACTCTGTATAAAACTGCTCAAGGGTCGTGAGCCGATAAATTATTATCGGGTGTGCCTAAGCAAGATGGAAACAGAAGGGAGATGAAGAGAGAGAGAGAGAGAAAGAGAATAAAGAAACAGATAAAGCAAGAAGGAAGAGAGAATGAAAGAGAGAGTGGGAAAAAAGAGGAGAGAAAAACGGTAGCATCTAAGAAAAGACAGACAACACAAAGATAGAGAGATAGAGCAAGAGGGAGAAAGAAAAATGAGAGAAAGAGAGTGAAATAGAAGAGAGACTGATAAATTAAAATTATAAAATAAAGGGGGATAGAAAGAAATAGAGAGGGAGATAAAAAGAAAAGGGAGAAATAGAGAAACAAGAGAGAGAATGAGAGATATAGAGAGTGCAACAGTTGAAAACAGAAAAAGAGCAAGAGAGGGAATAAGTGCAACAGAATTAAACATTCAACTAGCGATTGAAATAATAAAAGAAAAAAAAAACAATCTGTTTCAAAGTAGAGATACAGATCTAGAAATCTGGAACTATGGATCTGATCAACTGGTCTCTGAATGCAATTGACACCATTTTCTCGACGAGGAGCGTGGGTTCGGGGCAACCCACCTGTCCTGCTGGAACTTATGCTGCTGGCTACACGATGGACTCCTGGGCGAAGTGGAGGATCGTGTGCCTGGCTGCTCTGTCCCTGGAGGATGTCGAAGACATCTACATAATTGAAACTGTGATAACTGGGATTCTGCTGATTGGAATATGTGGAGCTCTCGGTTATCGGCGATTATCAAAAGCGGTCAGTGCTCAAAGCCCCACTAAGCTAACCGACTGGAATGGAATGTTGACTGGACTTAAAACTGTCGGGACTCATGTAACGGTCTGTGACCACAAACTGGATTTCGTCATGGAAAGGCTGGCAGAATTAAAATGTAAGTTAGATAATCTGGAGACCGGGGATGGACACTAAAAATCTGTACAATTCACAGCTTTTGACCTAAATTAACTTCTGTACCATCTGGCTTCCCTTATCTCCTCTGGCCTTGGAGGCCACGAAGAGGAGTCTAAACATTCCCCCTGAAGGGCCCAATAAGGAGAGTTTCTCAGAACCCTCCCCCGTATCCACTTATCTCTGCCAGCTTTAATCTGACGGGTCATTAGTACAGCGCTATCTGGCTGCAGGAAAATGCCGGCTGCAGCGGCTACACCACTTCCCCGACCCCTACCTCATCCTGCGATGTTCTTTTCCTGTATTTGTCAATGTGCTTGATTGCAGATGGCTTTTTTTAACCTGCTCCACAGTGCTCTTTTTTTTTTTGAAGGACAATGCG
>SRMA01025854.1:0-16924 GCA_007224835.1 Danionella cerebrum | reverse complement strand
ACTAACTAGATTTTAAAGTTTGCACGCAAACTTCGATGTTGGCTTGCGTTGGTACCGTTAATACCTATTTTTTTAAATGTTGTCAATTCCGCAACAATAACATAATCCAACCCCCATGTCTCTATGATTCTCATAAGCTGAGATAGGTATTTGCAAAATTGGTTGCTATGGTAACCAGTCTGGTTGCTATGGAGGGGTCTGTGACCTAAGATATTGTTCCCCATGTCAATACGAGTAAAATACATCAACCCCCATGTCTCTATGACTTTCCTAATCTGAGATAGAGATGTGCCATATTGGTTGCTATGGTAACCTGTCTGGTTGCTATGGAGGGGTCAGTGACCTAACATAGTGTTCCCCATGTCAATACGAGTAAAATACATCAACCCCCATGTCTCTATGACTTTCCTAAGCTGAGATAGAGATGCACCATATTGGTTGCTATGGTAACCAGTCTGGTTGCTATGGAGAGGTCGCTGACCTAACATATTGTTCCCCATATCAATACGGGTAAAATACGGCAACCCCCATGTCTCTATGATTTTCCTAAGCTGAGAGAGAGTCATGCCATATTGGTTGCTATGGTAACTAGTCTGGTTGCTATGGAGGTGTCATTGACATAATATAATGTTTCAGCTGTCACTATGGGTGAAGCTTACCAACCCCCAAGTCTCTAGCATTTTCCTAAGCTAAGAAAGAGATATGGAAATTTAGTTGCTATGGTAAACAATTTGGTTGCTATGGAGGAGTCAGTGACATCATGTTGTGATCTACTTTCCATTTAGAATAATATAAAGCAACCCCCATGTCTCTACTGTGTTCCGTTTAGAAGATATTTGACATCTAAAGTTATGTCAAAAGTGGGTGTGGCTTAATTATTTTATGTTAAATCACAAGCAATGATTGGCTGGATAAGTGATTTGCATCCTTAATGCTGGTATGACTTTCCAGTGTCAATCAATTACAGAAGCTCTTTCACAATAGGATCTATGGGATTCATGCTCCATTCATTTCAATGGGCCATTGAAAGTCAATGAGACACTTTTGACCTACTTATTAGTAATCAGCTTGCACCTGGAGTTATCAACTGCCAGATTTTCAAACGAGTCAGCTGCAGCTGGAAATTCAACTGTCAGATTTTCAAACGATGGCAAATCTGCTGGAGAGAATCCGATTTCCATGCCTCAAACAAATAAAGATTATAGAAGAACCGTAAGACATATCGAAATGATTCTTTCTTTGTCAGAAGCAGAAGACCCTAACGAAGAGAATGCTGTAAATTTTGTGAAGGTTTGATTAGAAATAAAAAATTATGGCGAGCTAGAAAAAGCCTTCATTTGATTCTGTGCAACTGCTCATTTCTGAGAAATCCATACCTCCAAACAAATAAGGATTACGAAAGAATGACCAGAGGTATTGAAATATTTCTTTTACTGTTAGAATCCCAAGATTTAAAGGAAGAGAATGGTGTAAATTTTGTGAAGCTGTGATAAAGTTTGAATGATTTATGGCGAGTTAAAATAGCCTGCGATTGAGATTTTAAACAGAATCCACCAGAATTTTTGAATGGAGGTGAATGGAGCAATTATGTGCACTCGTTGTGGTTTAGGCCACCTGGCGTAAAAACCGTGTGTTTTTTAAAAATGAAAACAGCACCAACTGAAAGAGGACAAAAATCTCTACCATTTAGATATAAAATGTGTGTGTAAAGGTTAATTTTTAGTTGAGAAAACAGTGCAAGTATCAACAAGATTGAGCTTGCTCAAAGTTAGAGTGGGCGATGACATCACCACTCTAGGGCCCCCATAGGGAATGACTTGGGCGTTTTTTGGGCCGAAATTCGCGATTTTTACAGAAACCGCTGGTCCAATCGGTCCGAAGAGATATAGCAACTCGAGTGGGAACAGTTTGGACGACCGTGGAAAGTTTCGCGGCTGTAGCTCGAACGGGCTAGGAGGAGTAGCTGTCAGAATTTTTGTCAGAAGAAGAAGAAGAAGCCGGAAGAATAATAACTAGAAAGTGCATTTCCTAGCGGAAAATGCGTGTGAATGCAGAGAGCTAAAAGAGAATGCTTAAAATTGCTGAATTCCTTGGCTGAACGGTGAAACATTAGAAAGTTAAAAGTGTCAAAAGTTGAAAGTTGAAGCTAAAGGGTGAAACACTGTAATTTGAAAAGTGTCAAAATTTGAAAGCTGAAGCTGAAACATTGTGAAGTTGAAATATGTAAAGTTGAAAGGGGAAGCTGAATGTTAAAATATTAGAAAGTTGAAAGTGTCAAAAGTTGAAAGTGGAAGCTGAAAAGTGAAACATTGTAAAGTTGAAAATATCAAAAGTCGAAAGTGGAGGCTGAAAGGTGAAACATTTTAAAGTTGAAAACGTATAAAGTTGAAAGTGGAAGCTGAATGTTAAAATATTAGAAAGTTGAAAGTGTCAAAAGTTGAAAGTGGAAGCTGAAAGGTGAAACATTGTAAAGTTGAAAATATCAAAAGTTGAAAGTGGAGGCTGAAAGGTGAAACATTCTAAAGTTGAAAACGTATAAAGTTGAAAGGTGAAGCATTGTAAAGTTGAAAGTGTCAAAAATAGAAAGTGGAAGCTGAAGGTGAAACTTTTGAAAGTTTAAAGTGTCAAAAGTTTAAAGTGGAAGCTGAAAGGTATAATATAAGTAAGTTGAAATTCTGTCTAGCATTTTCCTAACCTAAGATAAAGATATGGCAATTGCGTTGCTGTGGTAAAAAGTCTGGTCGCTCAGGTCAGGTCATTTAAATAATAGATTGTTCCCAGTGTCACTATGAGTGAAACAAAACAACCCCCATCTCTCTAGCATTTTCCAAAGCTGATATAGGGATATGCCAATTTGGTTGCTATGGTAACCAGTATGGTTGCTATGGAGGGGTCAGTGACATATAATGTTCCCTGTGTGACTACAAGTCATTTAGACCCACTCCCGTGTCTCTCTCATTTTACTAAGCTGAGACAGAGATGTGTCATTTTGGTTGCTATGGTAACCAGTATGGTTGCTATGGAGGAGTCAGTGACATTATATAATGTTCCCTGTGTGACTACAAGTCATTTAGACCCACTCCAGTGTCTCTCTCATTTTACTAAGCTGAGATAGAGATGTGTCATTTTGGTTGCTATGGTAACCAGTATGGTTGCTATGGAGGAGTCAGTGACATTATATAATGTTCCCTGTGTGACTATAAGTCATTTAGACCAACTCCCGTGTCTCTAGCATTTTCCTAAGCTGAGATAGAGATGTCAATTTGGTTGCTATGGTAACCAGTATGGTTGCTATGGAGGGGTCAGTGACATTATATAACGCTCCCTGTGTGACTACAAGTCATTTAGACCAACTCCCGTGTCTCTGTCGTTTTCCAAATCTGAGATAGAAATGTGTCAACTGGGTTGCTATGGTAACCAGTATGGTTGCTATGGAGGAGTCAGTGACATTATATAATGTTCCCTGTGTGACTACAAGCCATTTAGACCAACTCCAGTGTCTCTGTCGTTTTCCAAATCTGAGATAGAAATGTGTCAACTGGGTTGCTATGGTAACCAGTATGGTTGCTATGGAGGGTCAGGTACCTCAATGAATGTTCCCGGGGTCGCTATTAGTGAAACAAACTCACCCCTATGTCTCTATCATTTTCCTAAGCTGAGATAGATATGTGTCAATTAGGTTGCTATGGTAACCATTATGGTTGCTATGGAGGGGTCATTGACATTATATAATGTTCCCTGTGTGACTATAAGTCAATTAGACCAACTCCTGTGTCTCTAGCATTTTCCTGGGCTAAAGATTTGTCAATTTGGTTGCTACGGAAATTAATCTGGTTGCTATGGATGAGTTGGTGACATCATGTTGTAATCTACATTCAACTTAGATCAATATAAAACAACTCCCATGTTTCTACGATGTTCCACTTAGAAGATATTTGACATTCAAAATTAATGTTGAAAAGTGGCCGTGGCTTGATGAATGTATGTTAAATCATAAGCAATGATTGGCTGGATTAGTTATATGCATCCTTAATGTTGCTATGACTCTTCATTGTGAACCAATTACAAAAGCTATTTTACAATAGTATCATATGGGAATCAATTGCCCCATTGAAATGAATGGCAGCAATGCATCTCTATGGCCCATTGTGAGTCTATGAGAAGGCTAAGCCAATCAAATTTCGTTATTCAAATTAGTTGATTAACAGCTGCCTCCAACTGCCACTTTTTGAATCGAGGAGACATTTCTCAGATGTTGACCATGCCTCAAACAAACAAACATTACAGAAGAACCGTAAGACATATCAAGATGATTCTTTCTTTGTGAGAAGCAGAAGGCCTCAATGAAGATTATGGTGTAAAATTTTGTAAGATATGTGGAAAATTTTATTAGTTATGGCGAGTTAGAAAAAGCCTTAATTTAAAACCTTCAAGCATTTTTTCCTGGGTGAAATGCATTGATCTTAATGGAGCAATTTGCTTCCCTCGTTAAGGTTTAGCCTTCCTAGTTTAAAAACCGTAGGTCATATGAAAGAAACAACTGCATCTTTGGAAAGAGGACAAATTTCTCAATGCGTGTTCAAAATGATTTAGGAGACAATCTGCAAACATACTGAAGTTTTATTTGAGTTCTGCAAGAGAAACCAAGAGCACAGGTACAGCGGCGCGCTGGAGAAGTCCGGAGATCTTCTGACTTAAGGATCCAGAGCGACTGTTTTATACCTTTTCTGAAAACAGGGAATTTCCAAAGAACAAGAGAATTTCTGTCTCAGAGAAACACATGATACCAAAATCATATGACACCACGTGGCAGGACATCCCATGACTACAGCAAATGAC
The DNA here is from genome assembly GCA_007224835.1 of Danionella cerebrum. Taxonomy (NCBI): domain Eukaryota; kingdom Metazoa; phylum Chordata; class Actinopteri; order Cypriniformes; family Danionidae; genus Danionella; species Danionella cerebrum. The sequence goes on along the minus strand of SRMA01025854.1, from coordinate 12,085 downwards.
ACAAAAATCACATGGCGTCCCATGAGGCTTGCTCAGGCAATCTCTTTCACAAAAGCATATTACTGAATAATACCACAACAAAAACATATTTTAATTATCGAATAGTACCACAAAGGTGAAATGAAATTTGGAGTACAGCTGGTGAAATCTATGTTCTTTTTATATATCTACTAATTTACTAATCCTATGAGTATTTTGGTGTACTTTAGGAAATATCTTGGAGATAAATGGAATGAATGCAAATGATTTCTTTAAAGAATATAAAAATGCCTTCTCAAAAAATGTTTACAGAAGTTGAAATCCATTGCACCTTGTCTACTGTGAGAAGTTGTTTGAAATGATTAATGAAATACAGTGATGCTCTTTTTATACTAACATACTAATACATGAGACAGAGGCGCAGCGACAAATGCCGGAAGAGACAGAGGCGCAGCGACAGCGGCTTGCTATACTGGGGCTACCAGAGGACTACGCTGTATTTGCTAGGTAAGCAACCTTCAATCTCAACTGGCGGTTTTAGCATCAAAGTTAGAGAGGAGAGTCACACTCTGTCCGCTCCGAAGGAAAATCGCATACTGAAGCGTGCGTTACGCCCGGTCTTATACCCGGCTGATTGCTAATCAATCACTCACGCCTGCAAATCAATTTGCCCGTTAAACAATTCGGTCCAATCTCCCATGGAGATCAGCTCCCATTCAGTCGGTCATCGACTAAACATCTCCGTTCCCTATTCAGGGAACGTGGGGTTAAGCAAGTAACCAAGATGTTCTGCGTCTTTCTTCTCTCCATTGTCTTCGTGCGCTTCCCTGATCATTTCCACCTGTTCAGTTGTTCGCTCATCATTTGTCCCGGTGTTCTCTGTCTCGTGCTAATTATCTGTTCTATATTTTACTCAGGTCTGCCTGCGAGCAGCGCAGGTTTATTGTAGCATTTTGCGACTCTGAACATGAGTTTTGTCCCGGTCCGTGTCGCCTTCCAGGCTATATGTATGTAAATATTAATTTTTTGGCCTTGTTTATTTCTTAGTTTAGTTATAGCTTGCTCTCCTGTGGAGAAAGTTTTAGTTTAAGACAGGTTTTCTTTCCCCCGTGGAGGTTTTACTTTGTACTTGATGAATAAAATCTTTAAGCTCCTGCATTTGAGTTCTCTGTCTCGAGTGCCTGACATTTAACAGGAGAAAACAGCAGTACATGTCAGCGCTGGAGACAAGCTGATCGTATGAATACCCAGGATTGTCTGATCTCACTCCGAAAGCTCTCCTCTTGTTATACCCAGAGTTGCCTACGCCTCTTCTCTGGAAAATGAAACTAGATGTTCCCAGTCTCCCCTGAAATGGCCCATTTCTTTAGAAATGAAACATTCTCCTCAGGCAGTCCTGTGTCTTCTGTGGATTCATTTTATCTAATATGTGGTTTACTTTATATAAAATATAAATACAAATATACAAAATGACTAAAGTAAAGAAGCATTTTAAGTACATGTTGTCCCACAGGACTTGCATTATTTTACATACACACGTGAAGAATGCAATGATAAAATAAAAAAAAAAACTACATAAAAATCGTTTGACTAAAAGAAGAAAAGTGCAATAGATAAAAATAGAAACAATTAAGATAACACATTCTGAAAACAAGGTAAAGCAGAACAAAAATTAAAAAGGAAATCTATGAGGTTAAATAAAGAGTAATGAGAGAATCATACCAAAAATGGATAGCTGATGAGTTCTACAATGAGACAACAGAAAAGAAAATAAATCTGATAAGGAAGCTAAAGCATTTATTTTGCTCTTTAACAAAAACTACTATTGGAACTGATCTGAGACTAACCGATGACTTTAAAATAGAAACTTGTGAACTTAACGAAAATTCATAGATCTGACTGAGATTTTTATGAAGCTAATGGAAAATCTTTAGAAATTTAGAAGATTATTTGCTTAAGAATATATTGTTCCTAGTTTTAGGAACTACTCTGACTTGACCTTTATTCTTCATTTTTATTTTTGGATTGTGATGGAAATACAGACATTCAGATACAGAAACTTCATTACAGTCATTTCTATTGCATCTAAGAGTGTGCAGGCCCAAGGTCAGGCTGACCTGAGTTCAAAAAGACTCACTCGCCCCCACCGCTCCTGAAAGCTGAAGTCAGCATTTCTTGCAATAAGCACATGATGTCTTATGTCAACCCCTCTTGTAAAAGTGGAGCTTCGTTACCACCCACTGATCTGATATGTATAAAAACCCTGAACAAACTGCCAATAAATTTGTGATTGGTTGATGCATGATCCCCATGTCATGCTTCTTTTCTCGTCACCCTGAGATCTCAGAATACTTTGTCTCGAGACAGAAAGATATCACAGGATCCATTTATTTTATTTATGTTTTATTTATATTTTGAGAGCTTGTGAATATTATTTTTATATTTCCTTTTGAATCTGATCATGGCGAATGAGGTTGAGTTTCTTTTAAGAAACATTGTGAACGGGAACAAATTTTTAAGGAAAATATTTAGGCCAATTTGAGTTGGATAAAATTTTTTGGAAAATAAAACAAATTTACATGTGAATAGTTGTGACGTTGAGAAAATGTTTTCTCTCTCAATATTTTTTATGTGATGTTTTACATGGCATCGATCCCTTGTTTGTCTTATGTCTATCTGACTGTCCTATATGTGCGTGCCTGAGCCTGTGTGTGTATGTAGGTACCTGAGGTATGTGGGTGAGGTATGTGAGTGTGTGAGAGGAATGAATGAATGAAATCAGCTGATTTAAACATAAATGGGCACACAGTAAATTTAGGGGAAAACAATGATGTCAAGACATTTAAGAAAAACATGTTTGGTATTGAATGATTTTTGACTTGTTAATCCTTGACAGGTCTGGACACAGTTTGATTTGAATGTTGAATTGAGGCAGAATTGTTTGATGAGAGTTTACTTGAATAGATTGGGCTTGCAGATGTTATAATTAGTTGGGTTGTGTTGGATCTGAGATAAATGCAGCATTTTGTTGATGGCTGGTGATCTAAGTGCGGGTAGCGTTGAAGTCTTGCTGAGATGAGATGTGAACAGTTTTAATGGATTATGAAGGTCTTTTTGGATTGTTGAAGGTTATTTGAAGGTTGTCGGGAGGGAGGGTTATCTGGAGGGAGCATAAACATTTTTTTATTTTTCAACAGGATTTTATGAATGTGTGGAAGTACATAGAGTATTTCTACTGATCTAATGAACATAACTGGTATTCTTTTTCCTATTAGCAGGAACTTGCAATATTGTGTATGTAAAATGTTAACATTAATTCTCAATTTTAACTTTACAGGAGTCTAGGACTTGGAGAAAGGTGTAAGTTATAAATGAGGACTTTAAATCGAATTGAATTAGACATTTATGTTAACATGTGTACAACAGGAGGGAGTAATAGGGAAATAAGAGTATTTGTAAATGAAGAACTGTTGTTAGAAATAAAGGTACTCCATGGATCCATAGAAATGTTACAGGAAAATGCAACATGAAAATGTTTGTATTTTGTATGGTTTGGATTCTTTTTTTCACAGGTAGGAGAACTGAAGCATGTGAACTGGCAAATACCGTATTTTTCGGCTCATAAGACGCACCGGCACATAAGACGCACCCAATTTTAAAAGAGGAAGATCGAGAAAAAAAAGATTCTGAACCAAATACTTTTGTAAAATATTTTATATCAACTGTGTAAAAGTTAACAGCCAAACATGTAACATGAACAGACAGTAAACAGTAAAAGTAATAAAAAAGGCTGTAATGTTTTTCTTTGCCCCCACTCATCATTCTAAAGTCCACCATTCGTTATCATCATCACTGTTCCAGTGCAACATTGTCACTACATTACTAATAATAGCTAGTAACATTGTCACTACATTAGTAATAATACAGTGGTTCTCAAACTTTTTAGTCGAGCCCCCCTTTAAACCTTTAAAAGAATCTGGGCACCCCCAGATGTAAAATAATAATTATTTAATAATTAATTAATAACTATTTTAATGTAAAATTAATGTAACTACTCCTTAATGTTAAATAACTCATTATTTATAGCTTATTTAAGTGGCAATTCGGTTGCATGGTGTTAAGATATGATCCTTATGCACTCTTACCTGGTTAGCAACACTACCCAATTGCAGAGCACGTTACTTACGTTTGTTATCTCGTATGTACATGTGTGAGATGTACCGTTGAGAGATGATTTGAGTTTGAGTTTATTAAAGAAGAGTTTCAGTCATTGAGAGCGTTTTGTTTTCCTCATGCGAGCAAGAGAGAGAGAGCTCACGGCAGCAGTTCCGCTCGTGAGTACGGATGTGGAAGCACCGCTGCGGCTACCATAGCCAAGGCATTGTGGGAAATGTAGTTTTTTTTCTCGTTTTCGTTACGACCGCGCTATGGCAGAGATGGGCGAAGATGTCAGCGCGCAGCGCTGGGTGTACAAATATGGCCGCGGCTTCGGCCTAGCTCCGGGGCTCTTTTACGTTTAATGTGTGAGAAACGGCAGCTCTGTAGCTCGTGAGTCTGGATGCGGAAGCACTGCTGCGGCTACTGTAGCCAAAGGCATTGTGGGAAATGTAGTTTTTTTCTCGTTTTCGTTACGACCGCGCGATGGCAGAGATGGGCGATGACGTCAGCGCGCAGCGCTGGGTGTACAAATATGGCCGCGGCTTCGGCCTAGCTCCGGAGCTCTTACGCCTCTCATACGGCCGTGACCGGACTTCGCGGCGCTCTGCATTTGGTCTATAAGACGCACCAACTTTTCCCCCTCAGTTTTGGGGAAGAAAAAGTGCGTCTTATGAGCCGAAAAATATGGTAGATAGTACCATATGGAAACATGAAGGGTTTCTTACATCATCAGGTAAGTTATTGCACTTCATATGTTGATTCTTAACTTGGTGGATGTTAATTCACTACCCAAGAAAGTGTCTGTCAATGTGATGCTCATCGACAACAAAGCAGACCTTTTGAACACCTGTAGATGGATACCGCATGAAGGGAAGAAATACTGCATTGTAAAGGTAGATGGTATTTCTTCCAATGGTTTGAAGCATTCTCTACAATTAAATGGGATGCAAAAAAAGAAAAATTCTACAACAATAGTGTTATATATTGAGCTAAGGAGGAAATATCAAATCCAAAGCAGAGTATTTCTACTGATGGGTGAGTAGTTAAATACAGATTTGAAACATCACTGTGTTATCGTTTGGCTAGTGCAGAATTTGAGTTGAAGGGGAGACTGGAATCCTTCAGGACCAGCAAGCAAAGTGCTGTGAGCAAACTAAGCTTACATGGGTAGGCACTCCTCTTTACATGAGAAATGAGAGAGCGAGATGGAGCAAGATTGAGTCTTTTTGAAATATTGATAGGAAGACCAAATAATATGGATCTCCAGTTCTCCCTAGATAATTGACACATTAAAAAGTGAAGGTAAATTACATATTGCTCAGATATGTCTTCTGTTTCTTACATCATCAGAACTGATTGGGGTGGATCTCCATGATCTGGTAACTGGCTAATGGTGATGAGTGGTAGTGAAGGATCACTGAAGGAGAAATAGAATAGAATAGCCTTTATTTGTCACATACACTGTTACATGTAGCGAGATGAGACACCTCTGGCCACAGACATAGACAGGGTGGGGACAGGCCAGTGTTGAGAGGTAGTATTTTTAGAGAGAAACAGAGAAATGGATATACATTAGGTAAAGTAGCTTAAAAAAAGACCCTTTTCCGCATTGTCCTTCATAAAAAGGGCACTGTAGAGCAGGTTAAAAAAAGCCATTGCAATCAAGCACATAGACAAATACAGGAAGAGAACATCGCAGGATGAGGTAGGGGTCCGGGGAAGTGGTGTAGCCTCTGCAGTCTGCAACAGACATTTTCCTGCAGCCAGATGGCGCTGTACTAATGGCCCGTCAGATTACAGCGGTGGAGAAAAAAAGCAGGCGGAGATAAGTGGATGCGGGGGAGGGTTTTGAATGACTGACCTTATCAGGCCCTCAGGGGGAATGTTTTGACTCCTCTTCTTGGCCTCCAAGGCCAGAGGAGATAAGGGAAGCCAGATGGTAGAGAGGTTAATTTAGGTCAAAAGCTGTGAATTTCTACAGATTTTTTTAATGTCCATCGCCTGTCTCCAAATTATCCTACTTCCGTTTCATTTCTGCCAGCCTTTCCATGATGAAATCCAGTTTACCGGTCACAGACCGTTACATAAGTCCCGACAGTTTCAAGTCCAGTCAACATTCCATTCCAGTCGATCAGCTTAGTGGGGCTTTGAGCACTGACCACTTTTGATAATCGCTGATAGCCGAGAGCTCCGTATATTCCAGTCAGCAGAATCCCAGTTATCACAGTTTCAATTATGTAGATGTCTTCGACATCCTCCAGGGACAGAGCATCCAGGCACACGATCCTCCACTTCGCCCAGGAGTCCATCGTGTAGCCAGCAGCGTAAGTTCCAGCAGGACACGCTCCTCGTCGAGAAAATGGTGTCAATTGCATTCAGAGACCAGTTGATCAGATCCATAGTTCCTTTTATTTGGAGAGCAGGATAGTGAGAGTCTCTACAGACAGACAAGGACAAAGCCCAGCTGGGATGATAAGAGATAAGGGAGAGGGAGAACAGTGCGTCGTTCTCCGCCGAGTGCAAAGCTAGAATCAAATGATCTGCTAGAAAATGATGATCTGGAAACAACGGGGTCGAGTCCTTCTTCACAACACATGGCAGTTGTGGCAAAGTGGCACAGGGAGAGCTACACACTAGTCACTACAGAAAGTTCCAGAGCTTGCTAAACGCACACAGCAGGCATAATCCATCTGCCTCTGGAGGAGATTTCTGCTTCCGTGATTCATGAAGGAGGTGGTGCTGGACAACTACCACCTCCAAGAGGGTTTGTTACTAATTTCAACAAACGTAACATCTGGCCTTTGGTTCGTTACAAACATCCTGGTGATCTAAAGAATTAGAACTCTGTTTGTTGCAGTCCATTTTCCACACTCCCTGGGTTTTGGTAAGGTGGACGTTCATGGAGCAAATTGTGATCATATTCATTCTGGAAAACAAAAACGAGAATGATGCGATGAGTTTTTGATGTGTTGACGGAGTAAATCACATCAGATTTCAGACGAGATGGTAGTTGATGTAGTGATTCAGAAGATTTTCCCTTCCCCAGAGTTAAAAACTAAAGGTACGTTCACATCGAACGCGGTTCGCGCGCAAAAAAAGCGCTACTCGCCAGTGAATGCACGCGTGTTTACTTTCCGTTTGATCGCCCGATCCGCGCGGCAGAGCCGCTGAATGCACGCATGACATTCTGTTGACTGGAATGCGTGGATCAGTGGGAGGAGCTACAGGTTCAGCGGTGGTTTGGAAAATGGCGGACGGGATTGTTAAGTTAATATCTGCATTACTAAGCTTTGAAATGCTCCAAAACATCAAAAACGTGTTCGGGGCTGTGACTAGGAGCTTAGAATCCTACAAAGAGGCACCCTGCTCGGCGTGGTTCACCTACATTTCCACAGGAGCTTCAGTTTGGACCGCAGTCGCGTTCAGCGGGAGCTTCGACTGATCCAACCCCAGCTCCTGACCTGTTGTACGGGCAGCTCCAGCAGGAAACCCGCGCGTCTGTCTCTGGTCAGTATTCATGATAAATTCTGTGTAAATAATGACCAAGAACCTCCTAACCTAACGAACGGACGGGACTTTAATAAAAAGATAAATGACTTTCGTTTTTAACAATTAAAGCAACATGTTAAAAATGCTGTAATCATATAATGTAATTACTGTATTTGTTTAATATTAAAAATTTAGATTTATACAGTACAATATTGTATTTCTAAGTAATCTCAAATGAACTATAGATTAACTTGGTTCTAGTGAAGCGATAAACTGTATTTAACAGTGGTTTACTTTACTTTTTATTACACTATACTCATCTATTAAAGTAAAATGTAACTTATAGTTGTACTTGTGGGGAATATATATTCCACAGCAACATCAGAATTACAAAAAAAATGTTAACCTTAAAATACTTCACTGTAGTACAGTTAAAACACTGCTGTTATGTGTAAATGTCAGGGTTTTTTTATTGCTAGAGTTTGAATAATAAAACTTGTTAAACAGTGGATTGAATGTAATACTGATGGTGAAACAAGTAAATCAGAGCAAATGCTAAATACAGGTAAAGTTAGAAAGTTTAAACAGTAATGATGATGTTGAAGACACCAGTGTAGTACATACACATTTGCTATCATGGATCTGCAATCAGTTCTGCAACTAAAGTTCTGTTCTGTCTTCTCTCCTTCTTTCAGATTGACGGTGGAGACTCCAACCTGGTCATCATCAGTAGCAGCTTCATTGCTGGTATTTCCTGAGATTCCAAGATCGTCTCGGATGCTGGGACTGCAGTCTGGAACTGTTTGGTAGAGCAGTTTATGGCTGGACTCTTCACTGATGAATGGAGGTCCATCACTGAAGGTTGTTTGGTGGAGGAGTTAATGGCTGTGCTCCTCACTGATGAATGGAGGTCCATTGCTGAAGGTTGTGAGGAGAAGAGGAGTCTCTTTGGAGGTCCTGCTCTGCTTGGAAGCAGTGGACGAATATGTTAAAGGGTTTCTCTAGAGCCCAGCTGATGGTTTCATTGAAGCCTTGTTTCGAACTCTCGTGATTTCCATGATTCATGAAATGTTCTTGTTTTCAAATAAAAAATGGAGTCAACCTCCAAATAAAACCCATGTCTCAAAGCTTCTTTCTCATTACACAACACCAGTCCGATCACACATAGCAAAGCTTTATTGTAGGTGTATTTACAGTACAATATCATTAAAATAAATGTTCAAATGTTTGGAATAAACATTCCGTTTGTAGCAATGAAATTACATTTTATTTACCTTAAATATATGAAAGCACTTTTTTTGATAGTACAGATAGTACTCCCAAAGTAAACATTTAATTACACTCGTAAACATTTTATTACTTTTTAAAAGATCATATTTTATAAGATCCCAATATTTTCTGGCATAAATAATATCAATATCATATAAAATAATGAACATGATTAATTCTCTTTAGATTTTGTTAGGGGCAACCCTCCCATAGATGGTAAAGGAAGGGTTAAACGAACTCAAATGCACACACACACACAAGATGGGATCAACACTCGTTTAATAAATAAATATAACAAATAAACACAAACACCCGTGGTAGGGCAAAACCTTACATAAATATACTGAAGAAAACTAAACTAACTCAGAAAACAAAACAGGAAAAACATTAACTGAAAAGACAATCAACGATTGTTAGCCAGCCGGTTGCTGGGGAGCAAATACAAAAAATATATATAAACTCTTCAAAGGACTGAGCAGAGCTATATGAAAAGACAGGCTTACCAGACACAGAACAATATTAATAATAATGAACCCGCCCATGGAACAGGGAGCAAGGAGCTTAAAAAGGTAGAAGGCAAACGAGGGAATGACGAACCAGACATGAGGAGCAGGTGGGGCACATGAGGGCAATTAACAATGACACAGAATGAAGACACACAGGAGAAGGGGCCAGAATATAAGGTACAAGAAGGTGGAGACACAGACAAAGAGGAGGAGCAGGCAGGAACAGGAGAAAGTTAACAAAATAAAAGACTGAGAAAATGACAAAATAAAAGTAACAGGAGGAAGAACCTAACATAATCCCCCCCCTAAGGGGTGGCTTCCAGACACCCAACAGAAACGAAAAGGAACAAGACAGAAAATAAATAAAAACAGAACAGAGCCCAGGATCCTGTAACCCATAAAGGGGGCAAAAGCACACAGGATCCACAAAAAGGTTCAGAGAATAGGGGCTAGGGAGACTCTGACAGACAAGGGGGAAAAACAAGACCAAGGAGGGGCAGGAAGGGTGAGCCAGCGGACGATCAAGGAACAGAAAGGGGAGGCAAACAAAGGGGGCAGAGAACAGAAAACATGGACAAAAATCATAATAAAATAATCATAACAAAACTTGAGTCCAAACTTGGTGGTGCCGACCTTGGCACAGAGGCTCCGACCATACTGAGCAGGGGCAAGGAGAAGAGCAGAGGTGACTTCTGCTGCAGGCGCTAGGTTCCCAGGAGGCCAAGCTGGAGACAGAACTTGAACCAGGGCGCAGTTAATCCCCATCAGGCTGGACAGCAGCACCTCAGGAACACACTGGAGAGAGCGCAATGGAGGCGAGCAAAGGGAAAGGCGCTCAGGAGGAGCAGGCAAAGCTAAAAGTGTTCTGGGAGCACAGATGCCCAAACGCATTGGGGGCGAGCACAGGGCACGACGCTCAGGGGGAGCTGGTAATGCCAACAGTGTCCTGGGAGCACAGATGCTCAAGCGCATAGGGGGCGAACAAAGGGCATGACGGACAAGGGGAGCAGGAAGGGCCAACAGAGCTCGACGATAGGTGCCAATAAACTTAAAAAAATAGCACAATAAACCAAATGAAAGTCTCACAAAAACAAAAAGGCAAAAAACTACATAATGCCCAAAAATTATTCTCTCAACAAAAGCGTGAGGGGCAGCGCAGGGACATGTCGACTGGGAACCCTCACAAAGCTGCTGGCAGGCAAGTGCACTGGAGAAATCTCCGTCCAGTGACTGGGCAGCAGATTCCACTCCTCTAGTCTGCGCCGGAACAGCAGACACAACAGCATGGACAGGGACCACTTCAAAGGGAACAAGACCAACTCCAAACAGACAAGATTCGGGGGTAACAGAATCCAGGGGGCACACAGGGCTAGACCTAGAGGACTTGAGCCATACAGAATCCTCCACCGTTCCAGGGTTCTCCTGGGGCGCAGTGTCATCACAGGGGTCAGCAGGCACAACATCGGGCAAGGCAGCAGAGCGCTGACTGGTGGGCATGGCCAAACCCAGGGAGGAAAATCTTCCGGCTCTGACTTCTTCCACCAGCCTGAGAATCCAGGCAGGGGCAGCGTTGCTGGGGACCGATGCGGGGTGAACAAAAACGGATGACTTGGCAGGCAGAGGTGGTTCTGGACAACAGGAAACTTTGTTACAGACGGGGTAGCTGGACAAAGGGTACACAGACAAAGGATCATCGTTGAAGTGGGGGGTACTGTGGGCTGATGGGGAGTGGCTCGCTGGATCCTCGCTCTGTCTGTGTTGGGACGGAGTGGAGAACACAGCGGTAGAAGGGAATTTGACGCAAGAAGAGGCGGTCTCACTCAGAGCAACTGGAGGTGAGAGATCAGCTGGCTCAACCGGGTGGCGTATGGAGTAGATGTGACCAAAGGCCCTCTCAAAAGAATCGGGTCCCTCCATCACATTCATCACTGACCTGATAGTCTCCCAAATCGAATAGTCACCATCCTCAAGAAAAATATTTGCTGAGACAGGATAATCCAGACCAGAACAGAATAGCCGGATGACTTCATGCTCCTCTAATCCATGATCATTCAGGGCGAGGAGCAGGGAGGCTGCATATATTCCTAAGGGGCGACCAGCTTGTTTGAGACTGGAGACATCAGGGTTAACCGGCACCACACGGCAGGGAGCTGAAGAGGGGGGCCGTGGCTTGCGTCGACGAGAGTGACCCATACTTGTGAAAAAAAAAAATAGTGTGTGCTGAGTTCTTCAGAATGGCGGGTTCATTCTGTTAGGGGCAACCCTCCCATAGATGGTAAGGGAAGGGTTAAACGAACTCAAATGCACACACACACAAGATGGGATCAACACTCGTTTAATAAATAAATATAACAAATAAACACAAACACCCGTGGTAGGGCAAAACCTTACATAAATATACTGAAGAAAACTAAACTAACTCAGAAAACAAAACAGGAAAAACGTTAACTGAAAAGACAATCAACGATTGTTAGCCAGCCGGTTGCTGGGGAGCAAATACAAAAATATATAAACTTTTCAAAGAACTGAGCAGAGATAGATGATGAGAACAGGCTTACCAGACACAGAACAATATTAATAATAATAATGAACCCGCACATGGAACAGGGAGCAAGGAGCTTAAAAAGGTAGAAGGCAAACGAGGGAATGACGAACCAGACATGAGGAGCAGGTGGGGCACATGA
>SRMA01025853.1:0-47503 GCA_007224835.1 Danionella cerebrum | reverse complement strand
ATCTGCATTATTAGGATTCCATGAGCCTGCAACAATGCACCAATTTGTCTGCAACACTTGTCTACAAGCTCTTTCCATCTCAGCACCATTCAATCTATAACTGTGGTAGAGATTTTTTTATCTGAGTTTCAAATTCTTTAACATTAATTTTAGGATTTGGAATGCCTTCAGTGGCTTTTCTGACATCCTCATTAGTCCAAGGTCTGTAAACATACATTGTTGCACTCTCACCGTCTCCACATGGATTAGGGACTTGTATCATTGGAAGCACCTCACTGTCATCAGGATTTAGACTTTTTATTGGACTAGTATGAGATCTTACGATTGTCCAATTTTTTCTTGTGAGGCCTGATCTAGTGCCTGTGGAATCACTTCGTAATGTTAGTGGATTAACATGCTTTGTGACATTCGCAGCAGCCTCCGCCAGATCACCAGTAGGATATATTTGTGACACACTGGGAGCAGTAGGCTGCTAGGGTGGATAAGGAGGTGGTAGTTCCCCCTGGTCAGACTGCTTGTGTCTAAAAACCAAATCGAGGTCTTCATTCTGATGTAAAGCCAATGTGTTTTTTTCCTCTGGTTTCTCCACTCTTCCCCTTCTCTCTCCCTCCCGTCTTCTCCTTGCCTCTCTCAACCATGCCCTTGCTTGATAAATACCATCTTTTTGCATTATTTTTTTGTTTGTCTTGGTTTTCTTTTCAATGTCTTTTATCAGTTTTGTGCAACTCTCTTCATTTAGTTTTCCATTAAAACTATATTTATCTTTCCATTTTTTAAGATATTTGACTGTTTCGGGATCCTTTTCACACATGTATTTTACATCTCCCTCATAGCATGCTTCCTCTTTTGCGACCCTGTTACCCATCGCGTACTCTCAATGTTTAACGTGCCGGCACGGAGTTGTTTTTTATAGTCTTAACTCAATATAAGTGACTCTCACGCAGCTCTGAATCAGCCTCAAAACAACAAGTTCACAGGTCTTTAAAAACACAAAGTCTTTATCACTGGTCTTACTGCTGTTCACTAATTCCTCAAAGAGCGCGTCTCAGACGGAGCCTCTGTGCTCGTCTCGCACACTTCGCAAGTGTGTCACAGAAGATGCCTCTATGCACCTCTAACAGGGTCGCCTAACCCCCACTCAAGGAAAACCGCATCCAAGTCTACTTCAAATCATACTACCAGCATTTTCATACTGGCCTCTCAGCCTCTATGCGAGAAAAGTTCGAAAGCAGAACCCAAAACGGAATCCCCCAAGTTTAAACAGTTTTACCCATTCAAATTTAATTTAAATCGCGTCTTACCCGAATATTGAGATCGTGGGTCTGTGTGCTGTCTGATAATCCCGTCACTCTCCGCCGTCCTGGTCGGTCCTGGCCTCTTTGAACTTCGAATTTTAGCGAAGGAGGTCTTTTAATCCAGAGAGCATAGAAGTCTCTCCCCAAGCTTGGTTTCAGGCCCAGCTCCAGGCGTCGGAGAGATGTTGGGAAAAGGCTCGAAGGACCAATATGTTGGAAAAATTCCAAAAGAAGTACACCAACACCACGAATCCAATTGATGTTAATTTTAATTCCCTATTTGACATACTAAGTTTGATACCTATTTTTGATCAAGGAGATTAAGAGCATATGGAGACGAAAAGCATCATAGAGAGAGAGAAGGAGAGAAGAACATCCGAATACCAGAATGGAACACTGAAGTTACACACTCTGACCGATCGCAAAAACATACACACACTACTGTGAACTAAACTCAAAAAGTCTCACAGTTAAAGAGTTATCTTAACCCAAACAAGGGGTGGTTACAGGGACGTAGTCACAATAACGGAAAAGAGAATAAGAAAATAATAAAAGCAATGACTAAGCAAAATGTCACTGTGTCTCAGCTCACGGTGAATGCTGAGAACATCTCTGAAAGGAATGAGAACTAATAGAACTAAGAGTCATGAAATCACATTTCATAATTTTTCTAACACTTGTAGAAGGTCTAAATACACCCCCTATACAAGAGGTCGACTCGACTCGAGTTTGTAAGTGTTTTAATTATTACAAATATATTGTAACCCTGTTGAAATTTGTACACAAATACTTTTTTGTTTACAGACGAGGCCGGAATTGATGAATGGACCGAGGAATTTGTCAGACATTGGGATGCAGCGAGCTTCAAATCCAGAAATAGTTCTCCTCGTCCGGATCTCTCTCCTAGTCTCAGTCTTGAACCCGCACCGTCCCCGGTGTATAATTCGGTGGATGAAGAAATTGCGACGTTAGTTCATCGATCGAGCCAAATGAGCAACGCTTTGGACGTGCTAACCGAGAAGACCGATGAATTCACTCGATACTTGGAAGAACTACACAATGTGGTAGTCACTAGTGCGACAACCATTAATACTATGGAGGATTCTATGGATCTTCTATTCACCAACGTCGAGAAATTGCTTGAGCTGTTTTCTGATTTTCAAGAGGAGAACCGGGTAGAGGTGCGTGAACGTTGATTGGCAGTAAGTCTTCTACTGTAAATGCTGTGAGTCGTGATTTGAAGAAAAAGGGGGGTGAAAACTGACTTTACTTTTTTTATAGTGTTGAATGTAAAATGAGATAAAATTGATTTAGACATGGCGAATTATTCAGATATGGTTCGCCACCTTGAACTTTTGATCGAGTCAAATATTGTGAACATTTGCGAATGTTTAGAAGAAATCCATCGTGAATTCTTTTCATTACCTACCAATGAATTTCCTGATCATTACCCGTCACCACTATCATCATCTCAATCTACTTCTAATTTGGGGGAAATGGAAATGAGAGATGGGTTAAATAACATCCAAGTCTTGGAGTTGTTGCTAAGAGAGAGGGAGAGTAATAGACAATCATTGGATGAACAAACATCAAATTCTGACACCCCTGAGGTATTAACCAATGTTGGTCGGGGTACACAATGTCCAAATGGACACGCGTTAGATGAAATAGATGAACTTCTAAAAACTATTAACTCTAATGATACAACAGAGGAAACACAGATGAGTAGAAATATTGCTCTGGATGAAATAAACCCTAATGACCCAACAGAGGAAACACTCCCCTCTGGTGGACAAAATATGGTAGACCAAACACAGATGAGTAGAAATAATTCTCTGGATGAAATAAACTCTCTGTTAGCAACCCTTCTAAGTCACAACGGATTTACAGATCCCTCAACCGTTCAAAGAGAAGATGAGGTAGGGAGAATCCTGGATGGAATTGAAAATGAGTCTCTATTTTCAAATTCCCATCTCTCTGAAAGCAGCGATGATCTAAATAGGTTGATACAAAGAATTCAAAACGATGAAGACACATTACTCAACCATGATGGTGACCACTACTCTACTGATCATGTTTCTGAAATGGGTGAGAGTGAGATTGTAAATCCGCTTTGGGGATTCAAAGGTTAATTGACTGTTTGGGTGATAATCAACCGCTCCCAAATAATGCTGCCGCACCACCAATTGATATAGTTCAGAGTGGGGATGGTGGTAATCGATACCAAATTCAGCAGAGACCACGATTCAATGGTGTTGAACTCCGGAGATCATTCAACTTACGCAATGTACGGTCGACAGATTTTGCAGATTATCACAACCGAGTGTACAACATTTTGATTGAAGTTATCACAGATGCTAGAGAGGTGGGGGGTGATGGAAGCGTGATCAGCGTCACACTTAGAAGAGGCGGTCTTTCATCAGATATCAATGTTGTTTTAACAGAGAGAAATATGATATCAACAGATTCACAGATCAGATTACAAACGCTTTACAGAGCGACGAAGATCTTTCAGCAGATTCCAACGTTGATATTTTAGTTAATGTGGCGAGGAGATGGCAAGGTGGTGGAATTGGGAAGCGTCGTAAATGTACAGACATAACTCTCAATCTACTGATTAAAAAAAAGAGGTTGTGTCTATTTTCACCTACTAACATCTCAAATCAGCTCTGCTTCTCTATATGTCTGGCAAGATTTATGAACCCCGACACTCCAGAGAGTGAGCTGGAAGCTGAAGCGGCCACGATCCAGACTAGCGCCGGGTTCGGCCTTTATGAAAAGATTGCTCTCTGTGATGTTGCAAAGTTTGAACAACTGTTTGACATAAAAATTGTTGTAATGTTCAGGTCCCAACCAGGATCGTTAGAATGTTATCAGAATTATCCAGAACCAGACCCAAAGACAGTTTTTTTTTATACCTACATGATGAACATTATCACACCATATTAAATCTGAAAACATTCATCGGTGCTGATTACGTGTTTCAATTCTGTTATAAAGGTCACAGCGACGCTACGCTGCACAGCTGCAAATACATGTGTGATGTATGTCACAATCCGGATTGTTGCAAACAACCAAAAAAGAAGGTGGTTTGTGGAGATTGTGGTAGATTTTGTAAATCACGCTTCTGCTATCAAATGTATAAAACAATTCCTGAGGGTGAGGAGAGATCACACTGCGATGTCACAAAATATTGTAAAAAATGCAACAGGCGTTATAAAACCGATCCGAAACAAAATACGGTAAAACCCATACATGTCATCCTTTTAATTGTGAGTTTTGCAGAGAGGAGCTTTTTGATGAAGGAACTCACCAGTGCTTTATCCAACCTACCTGATTGAAACCGAGCAGCACAAAATATATTTTCTATGATTTTGAAACTATGCAGTTTGAGGGTAAACATGTGCCTAATTTTGTGTGTGCAATCACATTTGATGGGGAACAATTCATAGCGAAGGGTCCCGACTGCATAGCTGCCATGATGAATAATTTCAGACAACCAAAATATAATGATTTCTGCTTTATAGCTCATTATGCTTCTCGATTTGATTCATTCTTAATCCTCGAGTATTTTTGGAACGCCGGGATTCTTTTGGACATTATAATGCAGGGTTGTAAACTGATCTTCATGTATAACAAGGCGTTTAAACAACGCTACATCGACAGTTATGCGTTCATGCCTATGGCTCTGTCAAAAACACCCGAAGCGTTAGGCTTAACTTGTCAGTGTAAGAGTTATTTTCCACATGGGTTTAACACAGTTGAAAATCAATGTTATATTGGTCCTTACCCGGAAAAATCATTTTACGGTTATGACAACATGACTTTGAAAGATCAGAATGCGTTTAATGATTGGTACCGGGAAATACTGTAATCGGGAAGGAGTTTGACTTTGCAAAGGAGCTAGAAGAATATGGGACAAATGATGTCGTTCTCTTACGAGAGGCCTGTATGAAATTCAGATCCGAATTCATCACTCACACCGGAATTGATCCTTTCACTTACACGACGCTCCCTAGCTGCTGTATGGGTATATTTAAAACCCATTTTCTTAAAATAAACACAGTGGCGTTGACTCATGATAAAGCTTACGTTCACACCAGCAAGGCTTACTCTTCAGGCTCGATAGAATGGCTTGAGTTTTTGAAATCAACTAGAAAAGTTGATATCCAACACGCTCTAAATCGGGGTGAAGTTTCAGTAGGTAGATACTTTTTGGATGGGTACTATGAAGAGAGTGGTGTTAAACACGCTCTCGAGTACAACGGCTGTATTCATCACGGTCATTCCTGCCGTTTTGAACCCCACAAAACACATCCGCTGTCAGGTATACCTTTCAGCGTTCTCAGGAAAAAATCAGATGACAAGTTTGAAATTCTGAAAAATTCATACGGTTTGAAAGTTGAGGTTATTTGGGAATGTGAGTGGGAAGAGATGAAGAAAACAAACCCCGCTGTGATTGAGTTCATGAGTACGTATAAAAAGATTGAGAGGCTTAAACCTAGAGATGCATTATTTGGAGGTCGTACAAACGCTTATAAGCTATACCACAAAACAGAAGAAGGTGAGAAGACGTTATATCAGGACATCATTTCGTTATACCCCTACACAATGGATCATCATGATTTCCCAATTTCACACCCCACTATTATTACAGAGAACTTTGATTCTGTAGAGTCATACTTTGGTCTTGTTAAAGCCACTGTGTATCCATCGTGTGGATTGTTACATCCTGTTCTTCCGTATAGATGCGGGGGTAAACTAATGTTCCCCTTATGACGCACCTGTGCCGAGAGTGAGAAACAGACCGAAGACTCTCCGGATGTTGGGTGTCTGTTGAGTTGGTGAAAGCGATTGAAAAGGGTTATCGAATAGCTAAGCTCGACGAAGTGTGGCATTTCCCTGAAAGATCGGATAATCTTTTTTCAGGGTATGTCAAAAAGTTTCTACGTTTGAAACAACAAGCGTCAGGCTACCCACCCAATGTGAAAACAGATGCTGAGAAAAAAGCCTACATTAGCAGGTATTATGAAAAAGAGGGAGTGCGTCTTGATCCGAATCACATTAATCATAATCCTGCTCAGCGATCTATAGCAAAACGCTGTCTCAATAGTTTGTGGAGGCGACTAGGTTTGAGGGTTCGACAGGTACAGAGCGTTTTGATAAGCGATCCTGCAGAATTTGCCAAAACTGTTTTTGGTGATCCTGAAACGCTTACATTTTTTGCCTTTGTCTCAGATGACGTCACACTCGTACAGTACACCGGTCGTAAAGAGGACGCCTCTTTTGCTAAAGATGTAAATATCTTCATCGCCGCTTTTACAACCACTCGAGCACGTTTGGTGTTGTATGAGTTGATGGACAAACTCGGTGACCGCCTGTTGTACTCTGACACAGACAGTGTGATATTTATGGCAAAGGAGGGTGATTGGATCCCTCCGGTTGGTGAATATTTAGGAGAACTGACGGATGAAATAGGCGACGGTGATTTCATCACCGAATTTGCTGCGGCAGGTCCAAAGTCATACGGTTACCAAACATTTCGGGGGAAAACCTGTATGAAGGCAAAAGGTATAACCCTGAATGCTGAAAATTCAAAGAAAATCAGATTAGACAGTCTGATTGGTCTGGTTGAAAATTTTGTCAAATCAGGCGATGAGAGTTACCTTTCAGCGCGGTCTGACAACATTGTGAGGGATAAAAGAGGCTTCATCCTACAGAACAAAACAGTTGTTAAACGCTTTAAGGTTGTTTACACTAAACGCCGACTCTTACAGGATTTCACCACATTGCCGTACGGATTCTAGTCTACGATGCAAGGGGGGATTAGAGACGTTGGTGGGTTTGATTTCAGACTTCAACATCCATTCTCATGCGTTATCAGCGGGCCTAGTAATTCAGGAAAATCATACTTTATAAAAAAACTTTTGGAGAATGCTGAATTTCTAATTTCAAAGAAAATTGAAAACATTGTTTTTTTGTATGATTGTTGGCAACCATTGTATACGGAACTGTCTAAGGTGTGTAATATTACATTTGTTGAAGGAATACCGGCTTTAAATGATGACCGTTTACTACCAGCCAGTAAAACAAATCTTTTAATAATTGATGATATGATGCAAGCTGCCAGCGGTAATTTGGAGGTGGAAAGGTGTTTCACGCAGTTTGTTCACCAAGTTCAAGTTCAAGTTCATTTAATTTATATAGCGCTTTTCACAACAGACATTGTCTCAAAGCAGCTTTACAGTAAACCAACAAGTTTAAACTCAACAATGGAAAAAAATTATTAATAAGTGATGTATATGTCCCTGATGAGCAAGCCTGGGGCAACTGTGGCAAGGAAAAACTCCCTTTTTGGACTCAATCCTCATTTTGGCAACAACAGCAGTGTGATTTATATAAACTATAGTATAAACAGATGATGACTGTGTTAGGTGTAGGTCCAGGGGCACCGGAACATCTCCAGGTGAATCTGGATGTTAGGTTGAGGGCTGGTGGGCGGAGCCTCCCGGCGTCAGAACATCTCCTGATGAGTCTGGTTGTTAGGATGAGGAGCTGGTGGGCGGGGCCTCCGGGAGTCTCGGGATGAGTATGGGAAGAAGAGTGGAGCTGGTGGGCGGAGGTCCAGGGGGGCGCGGGACCATCTCCAGGTAGATCTGGTTGTAGGGTGAGGTGCTGGTGAGCGAAGCCTCCGCGAATCTCAGGGTGAGTATGGAAAAGAAGAAAAGAAGAGTGGAGC
The DNA here is from genome assembly GCA_007224835.1 of Danionella cerebrum. Classification (NCBI taxonomy): domain Eukaryota; kingdom Metazoa; phylum Chordata; class Actinopteri; order Cypriniformes; family Danionidae; genus Danionella; species Danionella cerebrum. The sequence continues at coordinate 39,469 of SRMA01025853.1, read as the reverse complement.
GGAATTAGCGTAGCTGCTGTTCATAATATTAATATAGTTTAATTTAATATTAATATAGTTTAATGTAAGATCGCAGTTTTTCACGGAGTTAAGTATAGGCCTTGCTGAAAATATGCGTCTTTAATCTACACTTAAACTGGGCGAGTGAGTCTGAGCCACGGACGCTGTCAGGGAGGCTATTGCAGAGATTAGGGGCTAAACGTGAGAACGCTCTACCCCCTTTAGTTCTCTTTGCTATTCTAGGAACTACTAGAAGTCCAGAGTTTTGGGGTCTTAAAGTGCGTGTGGGGTTGTACCGTGTTAGGAGGTTTGATAGATAACTGGGCGCTAGTCCGTTTAGGGCTTTATAAGTCAATAGCATTATTTTGTAATCAATGCGAAATTTGACGGGTAGCCAATGTAAAGATGATAAAACTGGGGTTATATGGTCATATTTCTTTGTTCTAGTTAGAACTCTAGCTGCTGCATTCTGCACTAACTGTAACTTATTTATTAATGATACTGAACAACCGCCTAGTAATGCATTACAATAATCTAGTCTCGAGGTCATGAATGCATGTACGAGCTTCTCTGCATCAGATAACGATAACATGTTTCTAAGTTTTGAAATATTTCTGAGTTGAAAGAAGGCTGTTCTTATGGTATGACTGATGTGATTTTTAAAAGATAAGTCGCTGTCAAAGATAACTCCCAGGTCTCTTATTGTGGAACTAGCAGTTACAGTACATCCCTCTAAACTAAAATTTAAATGCTGGGTGTTCTGTGTGCTGTTCTTGTTGCCGATGAGCAAAATCTCTGTTTTATCTGGATTTAATAGAAGAAAGTTATGAGTCATCCAAACTTTTAAGTCTTTAACACACTCGGTTAACCTCGCAGAGTGTGATGCTTCTCCCGGTTTTGAGGAGATATACATCTGGGTATCATCGGCATAGCAGTGGAAGCTAATTCCATGCTTTCTAATAATATTACCTATGGGAAGCATGTATAATGTGAAAAGTAGGGGTCCTAGGACAGAGCCTTGTGGAACCCCATGTTTTACTTGCATTAAAGTAGATTGTTCTCCATTTAAATCTACAAACTGGTAACGATCAGACAGATATGATTTAAACCAATTTAATGCTGATCCCTGAATGCCTATGAGATTTTGTAAGCGATCTAGTAGGATGTCATGATCAATAGTGTCGAATGCAGCACTAAGATCTAATAAAACTAAGAGAGAGACGCAGCCTTGGTCTGAAGCTAAGAGAAGATCATTTGTGATCTTTACTAGTGCAGTTTCTGTGCTATGATGGGGCCTGAAACCTGACTGAAACTCTTCAAAGATATTGTTGTCTTTCAGGAAACTACATAACTGGGCAGACACAATCTTTTCTAAAATCTTAGACATAAAAGGAAGGATTGAGATTGGTCTATAGTTTGATAGTTTGTTTTGATCTAAATTTTGTTTCTTGACGAGAGGCTTGATAACTGCTAAATTGAAAGGTTTAGGGACATGACAGAGGGACAGCGAGGAGTTAATGATATTAAGAAAAGGCTCTCCAGCTGCATGTAACACGTCTTTTAGCAGTTTGGTTGGAATAGGATCTAACACACATGTTGTGGATTTGGTTCCCTTTCAGCCGGTACCGGAGACGTTTAGTCGATGACCGACTGAATGGGAGCTGATCTCCATGGGAGATTGGACCGAATTGTTTAACGGGCAAATTAATTTGCAGGCGTGAGTGATTGATTAGCAATCAGCCGGGTATAAGACCGGGCGTAACGCACGCTTCAGTATGCGATTTTCCTTCAGAGCGGAAACTTTGACGCTAAACCGCCAGTTGAGATTGAGGTTGCTTAGCTAGCAAATACAGCGTGGTCCTCTGCTAGCCCCAGTATAGCACGCCGCTGTCGCTGCACCTCTGTCTCTTCCGGCATTAGCCTGTCCAGTGTTGTTGTTAGCCGTTTGTTCACATCCTGTCCATTTTTCTCGACACGATGAGCAAAACGTGCTGTAATCCTGGCTGTGTTGGGTTTATCTCGTCGAAGGACAGTCACGAGAAATGCGTGGAGTGTTTGGGCTTCCAACACGCCTGTGCTGCTCTTGTGAGGCGAGAGTGCATGCATTGCAACGCTCTCCCGGCGTGCACTCTGAGGTATAGGCGGTCCTTCTTCGAGGAGGAGGACACCGGAGCTTCGGCTCCCAGTGATCTTTCGACTCCGAGGGGCCCGTCCCAAAACACATCTTCAGGCGATCCCTCACACCGTCCCCAAAGCCCGAGTGTGCTCCCCGTCTGGTCCGCGGGGGACTCGGATAGCGCTTCAGCGTTGCCTGGGCCCTCGTGTGACCTTGCTGACGATCTGCTTTCCCTCGCAGCATCGGAAGGGGCGCTTTCTTCGGAGTCCTCCAGCTCACCGCTGCCACCCTCCGGGGTCGCGGCAGAGCCGGAGCCCGATGCATTCGCGGTGCTCTCCAGGGCCGCGGCCGCTATTGGGCTCGAGGTGCAAGCGCCTTCCAGCTCAGGGCCGTCGCGGTTGGATGACTGGTTGGAGCAGGCGACTATGCTTCCCGAAGACCGTAACAGGTTTCTGGATGCCCCTGTCTCCCCAGATGGCCTCTTTGGCGTCGCTGTGGACGATTTTGCGTCAAAGGTCTCCACGATCAGGAAACAGGGGGAGGGTCTGGGTGAGCTCATGGTCCTGCGTCGGAAGCGGCGGCGTTCCGCTGCTTCTGCGCCGGACCCCTCTCCGCCTGTTCGCCGCCAAAGAGAGCGTCCTCCGCCACGGTCTGCGCCTTCGACCTCTGGTCCGAGGAAGACCTCTACAAGGCGGAAGACGCAGTCAACCTCGGAGGGTTCTCGAAGGCAGACGAGGGCTTCTAGTAAGAAGCGCCCCTGAGGTTGGCGACTCGTGAATATATGAGCTGCTCTTCGGGTCAAGTCACCGACCCAACTCCCCTTGGAGGGGGGGAGTCCACCACACACTCCTCGCTGCCGTCCTTCGGGACGGCGGCACCTATTGTGTCAAAGACAGATCTCATGTACTTCCCGAGAATAGTGGAACCGCATGCCCTGCAGTCTGGGGTTCATCTTCCTCGGTCTCCGACGAAGACCCAGACTTGGGCGCGTGTTCCACTGGCCATGGCAGAGAGCGCGGGGGCTCAGTTCCCCTTCCCTCATCTGACCATTTCCCAGGGTTCGTCCCTGGTGATTCCGCCTTCAAGTCCGCCTCACGGCGGCCCCGCCTTGGCGACCATCGGCACGTCCCGACCAGTACCCCTGTCAGCTTACCTGGGAGCCTGGCGGAAGCTTCCCGGGGTCTCACAGTGGGTGGTCCGGACAATCCGGCAGGGCTACACGATTCAGTTCATGAAAGCCCCCAGGTTTCCCCCGGACAGGCGCCTCATTCCTGCGAGAGGAGATCGACGCCCTTTTGACAAAAGGAGCTGTCGAGCCGGTCCCTCCAGCCGATATGGAACGCGGGTTTTACAGCCCATACTTCCTGGTCCCCAAGAAATCAGGCGGGCTGCGACCAATCTTGGACCTGAGGCGTCTGAACCGAAGCCTGGCCAAGCTTCGGTTTCGGATGTTGACGGTCCGCTGCATTCTACCGTGCATCCGTCCTGGAGATTGGTTCGCGACAATCGACCTGAAGGACGCGTACTTTCAGGTAGAAGTGGTTCCGAGACACAGACCCTTTCTAAGGTTCTGTTTCGAAGGCCATGCATTCCAGTACAAGGTCCTACCCTTCGGTCTTGCCCTCTCCCCGCGCACCTTCACGAAGGTTGCCCGGGCCGCTCTTGCCCCGCTCCTCCGGGCAGGCATTCGGATCCTGGACTACCTCGATGATTGGCTTTTCATAGCCTCGTCCAGGGACCAGTTGATCCGACACAGAGGCAAGGTGCTTCAGCACTTAAACCGATTGGGTCTGAGGGTCAACTGGGAAAAGAGTTGCCTCACTCCTGTTAGAGTCATCTCCTTTCTCGGGATGGAGCTGAACTCCGAGAGCATGCGGGCGCACCTGTCGGTAGATTGCGCCCAGGCCTTGCTGGCCGCCTTATTTGCGGTGTCCTCTCGACAAGTGGTCAGACTGAAGTTACTTCAGAGGCTCCTGGGGCATATGACAGTCGCAGCCTCAGTGATTCCACTCGGGCTCCTGCATATGTGACCACTTCAGCTATGGCTTCTCTCGCGAGTTCCAACTTGGGCATGGCGTCGGGGAGCTCTTCGTCTGTCCGTGACAGACGCGCTCCCTCACCTGAAGGTCTGGAAGTCGGTACGATTCCTGCGAGCTGGAGTGCCCCTAGTGTGCATTACCAGCCGTGTAGTGGTCACCTCCAACGCCTCCAAGACCGGTTGGGGCGCCGTGTGCGGTTCCCACCGAGAGTCCGGTTCCTTGAACGGACTGGTTTCTCGCTGGCACATCAACCGTCTCGAGCTAGTAGCAGTGATCCTCCGGGATCGGCACATGCTGGTCAGGACTGACAGCACTGCGGTCGTAGCGTACATCAACCACCAGGGCGGTGTACGCTCCCGCTTCCTGCACTACCTCGCCCAACAGCTGCTCCTCTGGAGTTAGAGCGACTTCCGTCGCTCGAGCCTTCATATCCCTGCGGAGTGTAACAGGATCGCGGTTCCGCCGTCCAGATTCCACCCCTCAACAGGAGATTGGCGACTCCATCCTCGGGCTGTTTAGCAGGATTTGGGACATCTTCGGCGAGGCCCAGGTACCTGCTGCCTCCCGTGAGAATACCCATTGCCGGCTCCTATTCCTGTCCCTGGCTCCTCTCGGGACAGATGCGCCGGCTCACTGCTGGCCCAGGAACAAACGCTTATGTGCGTTTTCCCCAGTGAAGCCTCCTAGCACAACCTCTGTGCAAGGTCAGGGGGGACGAGCGCGGGCTACTCTTTCGCCCTCTTCTGGCCGAACAGAGTATGGTCTCCAGACCTCTCTGCGCTCGTGACAGCCCCCCCTTGGCCGATTCCCCCTGAGTCCAGATCTGACTCAAGGGGGGGGGATACAGGCACCCGCGGCCAGACCTCTGGGCCCTACTTGTATGGCATATCTGTCCGCGGTGGACCCCGAGCCTCTACCACCCCTCGCGGTGACTACCTATACCATGCGTTAGCCCCCTCCACTGATTGTGCTACGCTGGCAAGTGGGGTCGGTTCGTCGAATGGTGCTCTTCCTGCCAGGAAGACCCCGGGACATGCCCCATCTGAGTCGTGTTGACCTTCTTCCAGGAGAGGTTCAATCGGAGGCTGTCCCCATCGTCCCTCAAGGTCTACGCCGCCGCTATTTCTGCCTTCCACCTCCGGGTTGAAGGGAAATCAGTGGGCAGCCACGCACTGACGGTGAGATTTCTCAAGGGGGCTAGGCGCCTCCGGCCTCCTAGACCACCCTCCATTCCTCTTGGGACCTCTCCGTCGCCCTTCGGGGCTGCGGAAGTCACCTTTTGAGCCCTGGCATTTGGCAGAGCTGCGTGTCCTCTCACGGAAGACCGCACTCCTGCTTGCTTTGGCCTCAATTAAGAGGTTGGGAGATCTCCAGGCACTGTCTGCCGACGAATCCTGCCTGGAATTCGGCCCTGGCGGTTCCCTAGTCTCCACCAGGCCCAGGCCCGGATTCATCCTCTAGGTCCCATCCGTCCCCCTCCGGGACCAAGTGGTGACCTGCAAGCTCTGCCCCGGGAGGAGGCAGATCCAACCCAGGGTTTGTTGCGTCCACTGAGCCCTTCGGGTCTACCTGGACAGAACCCGGGATCTACACAGCTCCAAGCAGCTCTTCATTTGTTTCAGAGGCCAGCGTAAGGGTTCCGCTGTCTTCAAGCAACGGCTGGCACACTGATCGTGGAGGCCATTCGCCTTGCTTATGAGGCGTGTGATATGTCCCCTGCCCTCTCCATCTGAGGGCCCACTCCACTCGCGGCATCGCTGCTTCGTGGATGTTGGCTAGGGGGGTCTCACTCGCCGACATATGTTGAGCTGCGGGTTGGTCTACACCAGACACATTCAGCAGGGTTTTCAACCTTCACGAGCTCCGTTCCCTCCGCGGTCCTGTGTGGTGGCAGGCTCCCTCAGGGAACGGAGCAGGTGTAGTAAGCTTGCAGTACTCTCTTAAGTGAGCAGTACATCTTCCTCGTGCCCCCCCCCTCGGGGTGGCTCTTCCTTCCTCCCCCCTTCGGCATCTGACTGGGCGGAGCAGTCAGCTCTGCTAGGTTCTGTTCTGGAGCTTTGCTTCGGCCTGGCTCCAGCAGAACTAGGGTCCAGATCTGGGAGTCCCCCTTTCTTGGTGCTCCCTTTCTGTGTGTTTTTTCTACAGCTCCCCCTCCAGGCGGCTAGTAGGAACCCGTCCCGTTACCCCCCTGCCTCGGTGAGTAACGATGACTTACGTCTCTGCCACTCTCATGTCTGCAGAACGTCTTCGCTGGTAGCCCTGCGGGCCTCGACGCGATCTCCGCGCACCCCTCCCCACGATGAGGGGTGCCCTCCTTCTGGTAGTCTTCGCAACAACCGAGTACAGCTAACACTCTCAGTGTTGGACGACTTCCCCGTCAATGAGAATTCCGGGCAGGGGCAGAAGGAGCTCCCATTCAGGTATTACAGCTTAATTCACTAACCTTCTCCAAGTTTAGTGCTGGCCTGTTTGAATGGACTTCGGGCATGGCGCTTTGTAGAGGCTCCCATTCATTCGGTCATCGACTAAACGTCTCCGGTACCGACTGAAAGGGAACGTCTAGGTTACTTGCGTAACCCCACGTTCCCTGAATAGGGAACGGAGACGTTTCCTTTCTGCCATGCCTTTGAAGTCGGGAGACTGAGGCGCCGGAGGTAAGTAGGTCGGCTCCTCAGGAAAATCCCATACTGAAGCGTGCGTTACGCCCGGTCTTATACCCGGCTGATTGCTAATCAATCACTCACGCCTGCAAATGAATTTGCCCGTTAAACAATTCGGTCCAATCTCCCTTGGAGATCAGCTCCCATTCAGTCAGTCATCGACTAAACGTCTCCCTTCCCTATTCAGGGAACGTGGGGTTACGCAAGTAACCTAGACGTTTAAGGCAGTACAGTTCTTCCTGTCCTATACTTGTAAAACACTGTAATTGTAACTTAGTGATTTCAGGTGAGACTGGAACACAGGATGCTGTCAGAGGTTGAACGTCAGAAATTGTGTTTCTTATATTTTCAATTTTTTCAGTGAAGAAGTCTTCACTACTAAACTGAGATGGAATGCTCTTTACAGATAACAGATTTGTTGTTAGTGTAGCCGCTATGTTAAAAAGGAACCTGGGTTCCCTTTCAGTCGGTCCCGGAGACGTTAGTCGGGATTAGACCGACTGAATGGGAGCGAATCACAGTGAGAGCGACTGACGAACATATCAACGGGCAAATTAATTTGCAGGCGTAGGTGATTGATTAGCAATCAGCCGGGTATAAAGCCGGGCGTGCCTAAGCCTCCAGTATGCAATTTTCCTTCGGAGCTGACTGAGTGAGACTCTCTCTCCTGAACTTTGACGCTTCTAGCTTGAAAGATCAGCAGGTTGCTTACCTCTTGGCTCTTTTGGTGTAGTCCTCTGCTAGCTCAGAATAGCATGCCACCAGCTTCTCGTTGAAAAGACGGTCACGGGAGTTGCGCGATGTGTTTGGTTTCCAGCACACCGACGCGGCTCTCGTGAAGCGCGAGTGTTTGCATTGCAGCACTCTGCTGAGTCGCACGCGGAAGTTTTGGGTAGAGCGGCGTCAGGTGATTCCTCGCGTCATCCCCAAACACCGAGCGTGCTTCCCGTCTGGTCTGCGGGTGAATCGGATGGCGCTTCGGTGTCGCCCGGTACCTCGTATGATCCTGTAAACGATCTGCTCTCCCACGCAGCATCGGAAGGGGCGCGGCTTTCGGTTCTCCAGTTCGGCCTGCCTCCTTCGGGATTGCAGCCGAGCTGGAGCCGGAGGCGTTCGCGGTGCTCTCACAGCCTCAGCCTCGATCGGCGGGAGGTGACTCCTCCCCCCCGAGTCGATGCTGTCACGGCTGGAGAATTGGTGGCTAGGCAGGCGCCGGGACAGGTTCCCTGCATACCGCTAGTGCCTTTTTCTCCCTGAGAAGCACGAGGAGCTCACTAATTCTTGCAGGCTCCCCTGCCTGTCAGGGGATTGAGCTCCTCCCTCTTCACCACTCTGGTCAATGCAGCAGATACGGGTTACTCTTCGATTCCCCGAGTGGGTAGGTTGTCGCGGTGCTTACCCCGACAGCGCTGCTGCTTGACGGCCTCGTTCGGGTGTTCCCGCCAAAGCTGGGAGGTTTCATCAGTCCTGATGATGAGAGCTTATTCAGCTGCAGGTAAATCTGCTGCATCATTGCATGCTATGGCGACCTTACAGGTCCTCCGTGTCATGCACCAGGGTGGTGGTGACCAGCAGTCTCTCTGAGACTCGCTTTCAGCCGCTGATTGTCGCCTCGTGCTACAAGATCAGCCGTGCTGAACATCGGTCACGCGATGTCCACGCTTGTGGTCCAGGAACGCCATCTGTGGTTCGAGCAGGCTTCAATGCATCCCGAGGACCGACTTTCGGCTTCCGTACGCGCCTGTCTCCCCGGATGGCCTCTTTGGCGTCGCCGTGGAGATTTTCGTCAAAGGTCTCCACGATCAGGAGGCAGGCGGAGGGTCTGGGTATAGTTCCACGCCAGAAGCAGCAGGCGTTGCTTCTGGGCCGGAACCCTCTCCGCCTGTTCGCTGCCAAAGAGTACGTCTCCTGCCTTGGTTTACTCCTTCGACCTCTGGTCCGGGGAAAACCCCTGCATGCAGAAGACGGAGCCAACCTCTGAGGTTTTCGAAAGCAGACAAGGGTTTCTAGTGAAGCTCCCCTGAGGTTGGCGACTCGGGAGGAAACGAGCTCTTCTTTGGGTCTGGTCATCGACCCAGCTCCCCCAGGGGGGGGGGGGGGTCCACCACACACTCCTCGCTGCCGTCCTCCGGGACGGCGGCACCTATTTTGTCAAAGATAGAACTCACTTCCTACCCGAGAATAGCGGTCTCGCATGCCCGACGGTCTGGGGTTCCTCTTCCTCGGTCTCCGACGAAGATCCCGACATGGGCCCGAGCCCCGCTGGCCATGGCAGAGAGCGCGGGGGCACACCACCCCTGCCCTCATCTGACCATCTCCCAGGGTCCTTCCCTGGTGATTCCGCCCACAAGTCCGCCTCCGGGCGGCCCCGCCATGGGGACCATCGGCACGTCCCGACCACGACCCCTGTCAGCTTACCTGGGAGCCTGGCGGAAGCTTCCCGGGGTCTCACAGTGGGTGATCCGGACAATCCGGCAGGGCTACACGATTCAGTTCGTGTCCGCCCCCAGGTTTCGAGGTGTGTTTCACACTCCTGTTCCACGAACAGGCGCCTCACTCCTGCGAGCGGAGATCGATGCCCTTTTAACAAAAGGTGCGATCGAGCCGGTACCCCCAGCCGATATGGAACGAGGGGTTTTACAGCCCATACTTCCTGGTCCCCAAGAAATCAGGCGGGCTGCGACCAATCTTGGATTTGAGGCGTCTAAACCGGCACCTGGCCAAGTACCGGTTCAAGATGCTGACGGTCCGCTGCATTCTACCATGCATCCGTCCTGGAGATTGGTTCGCAACAATCGACCTGAAGGACGCGTACTTCCAGGTAGAAGTGGTTCCAAGGCACAGACCCTTTCTAAGGTTCTGTTTCCAGGGCCATGCTTACCAGTACAAGGTCCTACCCTTCGGTCTTGCCCTATCCCCTCGCACCTTTACGAAGGTTGTAAGCCCCGCTCCGCCGGGAAGGCATTCGGATCCTGGATTACCTCGACGACTGGCTTCTCATAGCCTCGTCCAGAGACCAGTTGATCCGACACCAGGGCAAGTTTGGGTCTGAAGGTCAACTGGGAAAAGAGCCACCTCACCCCCGTGAGAGTCATCTCTTTTCTCGGGATGGAGCTGAACTCCGAGAGCATGCTGGCGCGATTATCGGTAGAACGCACCAGGGCCTTGCTGACCGCACTCTTCGCGGTGTCCTCTCGACCAGTGGTCAGACTGAAGTTAATTCAGAGGCTCCTGGGGCATATGTCAGCCGCAGCCCCAGTCATTCGACTCGGGCTCCTGCGTATGCGACCACTGCAGCAATGGCTTCTCTCGCGAGTTCCGAGTTGGGCATGGCGTCAGGGAGCGCTACGTCTGCCCACGGCAGACATGCTCCCTTACCTGAAGGTCTGGAAGACGGAGTGCTTTCTGAGGTCTGGGGTGCCTCTTTCGAGCCACCCCAACCGTGTGGTGGTCACCACCGATGCCTCCAAGACCGGTTGGGGCGCCGTGTGCGGTTCCCACCGAGAGTCCGGTGCCTGGACCGGAAGACGCTCTCGCTGGCACATAAACCGTCTCGAGCTAGTTGCAGTCATTCTAGCGCTACGGCGCTTCTGCCCGCTCCTCCGGGGGTGGCACGTGCTGGTCAGGACCGACAGCACTGCGGTAGTAGCGTACATCAACCACCAGGGCGGTGTACCCTCCCGCTTCCTGCACTACCTCGCCCAACAGCTGCTCCTCTGGAGTTAGAGCGACTTCCGTCGCTCGAGCCTTCATATCCCTGCAGAGTGTAACAGGATCGTGGTTCCGCCGTCCAGATTCCACCCCTCGACAGGAGATTGGCGACTCCATCCTCGGGCTGTTTAGCAGATTTGGGACATCTTCGGCGAGGCCCAGGTACCTGCTGCCTCCCGTGTGAATACCCATTGCCGGCTCCTATTCCTGTCCCTGGCTCCTCTCGGGACAGATGCGCCGGCGCACTGCTGGCCCGGGAACAAACGCTTATGTGCGTTTTCCCCAGTGAAGCCTCTTCTGGCCGAACAGAGTATGGTCTCCAGACCTCTCTGCGCTCGTGACAGCCCCCCCTTGGCCGATTCCCCCTGAGTCCAGATCTGACTCAAGGGGGGGGGATACAGGCACCCGCGGCCAGACCTCTGGGCCCTACTTGTATGGCATATCTGTCCGCGGTGGACCCCGAGCCTCTACCACCCCTCGCGGTGACTACCTATACCATGCGTTAGCCCCCTCCACTGAGTGTGCTACGCTGGCAAGTGGGGTCGGTTCGTCGAATGGTGCTCTTCCCGCCAGGAAGACCCCGGGACATGCCCCATCTGAGTCGTGTTGACCTTCTCCAGGAGAGGTTCGATCGGGGGCTGTCCCCATCGTCCCTCTAGGTCTACGCTGCCGCTATTTCTGCCTTCCACCTCCGGGTTGAAGGGAAATCAGTGGGCAGCCACGCACTATGGTGAGATTTCTCAAGGGGGCGAGGCGCCTCCGGCCTCCTAGGCCACCCTCCATTCCTCTTGGGACCTCTCCGTCGCCCTTCGGGGCTGCGGAAGTCACCTTTTGAGCCCTGGCATTTGGCAGAGCAGCGTGTTCTCTCACGGAAGACCGCACTCCTGCTTGCTTTGGCCTCAATTAAGAGGTTGGGAGATCTCCAGGCACTGTCCACCGACGAATCCTGCCTGGAATTCGGCCCTGGCGATTCTCTGGTTACCATCAGACCCAGGCCCGGATTCATCCCCAAGGTCCCATCCGTCCCCTTCCGGGACCAGGTGGTGACCCTGCAAGCTCTGCCCCGGGAGGAGGCAGAACCAGCCCAGGGTTCGTTATGTCCTGTGCGAGCTCCCCGGATCTACTTGGACAGAACCCGGGAGCTTCGTCACTCCCAGCAGCTCTTCATATGTTTCGGAGGCCAGCGTAAGGGTTCCGCTGTCTCCAAGCAAAGGCTTGCCCACTGGCTAGTGGGCTATCCGCCTAGCTTATGAGGCGTGTGAGGTTCCCTGCCCTCTCCATCTGAGGGCCCACTCCACTCGCGGCATCGCTGCCTCGTGGGCGTTGGCTAGAGGGGCCTCACTCGCCGACATTTGTAGAGCTGCGGGCTGGTCTACACCTAACACGTTCATCAGGTTCTACAACCTTGATGTAGGCTCTGTTCCCTCTGCGGTCCTGAGTGGTGGCAGTCACCCTTAGGGGACGGAGCAGGTGTAAGCTTGCAGTACTCTCCTCGTCATCGGGAGAAGTACACCTTTCTAAGAGCTCCCCCTTCGGGTGGCTCTCCCATCCTCCCCCCTTCGGCATCTGACTGAGCGGAGCAGTCAGCACTGCCAGGTTCCGTGTGGTGGCTTTGCTCCGGCCTGGTCCCCGCAGAACTAGGGTACAGATCTGGGAGTCCCTCTCTGGCACTCCTTTTCTATGTTCTTATACAGCTCCCCCTTCAGGTGGCTAGTATGAACCCGTTCCGTTACTCCCCTTGCTTTGGCGCGTAACGATGACTTCCATCTCTGCCTCCTCTCTCTTGCAGAACGATGACCCGCTGGTAGCCCTTCGGGCCTCGACGCGATCTCCGCCACTCCTCCCTGCGGGTCGAGGGGTGCCTCCTTCTGGTCGTCAGCATCAACCAAGTACAGCAGAAGCTCTCAGTGTTGGACGACTTCCCCGTCAATGAGTATTCCGGGCAGGGGCAGAAGGAGTTCCCATTCAGGTACTAACGGCCTCTTACTAACCCCTCTCTTGGGTTTAGTGCCGACCTGTCTGGATGGACTTCGGGCATGGCCCTTTAAAGAGGCTCCCATTCAGTCGGTCTAATCCCGACTAACGTCTCCGGGACCGACTGAAAGGGAACGTCTAGGTTACTTGCGTAACCCCACGTTCCCTGAATAGGGAACGGAGACGTTACCCTTCGCCATGCCCTGGAAGTCATGGATCTGAGGTAAGCTGGGAGGTAAGTGGATCCAGCTCCTCTGAAAATTCCATACTGGAAGCTTAGGCACGCCCGGCTTTATACCCGGCTGATTGCTAATCAATCACCTACGCCTGCAAATTAATTTGCCCGTTGATATGTTCGTCAGTCGCTCTCACGGTGATTCGCTCCCATTCAGTCGGTCTAATCCAGACTAACGTCTCCGTTCCCTATTCAGGGAACGTGGGGTTACGCAAGTAACCTAGACGATTGTTCTGATTGTTTTCGATAAGTTTACTCAGGTGCTGAACCCTCGCAGCCTTTAGTGCCTGTCTGTAACTGAGCATACTGTCTCTGTATGCAAGTCTAAAAACCTCTAATTTAGTTTTTCTCCATTTCCTCTCTAGAATACGGGTTTCTCTCTTGAGGGCACGAGTATGGCTGTTATACCATGGTGCAGGTGTTATTTCTCTAACCTTTTTTAACCTGATGGGGGCGACGGTGTCTAGTATGCTAGTGAGAGAGGTGCCTATCATGTTAGTTAATTCGTCTAGATCGTTAGGATTTCGGGGTGTAGTTAGATAATTAGATAGATCGGGCAGGTTACTTATGAAACTGTCCTTAGTTGATGGAACAATAGTCCTACCGAGTCTATAATGTGGTGAGACGCGACTAATCTGCTCTACTGGTAATGTGAACATGACGAGATAATGGTCTGTGATATCATCAGATTGAGGTATAATGTTTAAATCACTGACGTCTAATCGGTGGGATATTATTAAGTCTAATGTGTGATTAAGACGATGAGTTGGTCTGGAAATGTTTTGTTGAACCCCAAATGAATTTAGTAGGTCTATAAATGACATTCCAAGGGCATCACTTGGTCCATCTACATGAATATTAAAATCTCCCACAAGCAGTAATTTGTCAAAACTGACCATGAGATCAGAGAGAAATTGAGCAAACTCTTTGAACGTAAGGCCCTGGGGGTCTATAAACAGTGGCCAGAGCGAGAGACAGTACGTGTTTTTTAGTCTAAGAGAACCGTGTTCAAAACAAGCACTTCAAATGATTTAAACGCAAATCCTAATTTCTGATTAGCGTTAAGGATGATGCTATAAATAGTGGCTACTCCACCTCCACGACCAGTCCGACGGGGCTCATGTTTATATAAATAACCTGACGGAGTTGACTCATTGAGACCAATGTATTCATTTGGTTTTATCCAGGTCTCAGTGAGACAGAGTGCATCAAGATTATTATCTGTGATTATCTCGTTGACTATGAGCGCTTTGGCTGCAAGTGATCTAATGTTAAGAAGCCCAAACTTTAAGGTGTGTTTGCTCGCCCGCCTTGTTACAGTTTTAACTAATAAATATGTAATAAGATTATTCCTGGGTCTTGTAGTGTATTTATTTCTTGATTTAACTATACGGGGGATAGACACGGTTTCTATGCTATTTGTAACTGTAACTATATGATTGTACGGCACCTTACATCTATGAGAGTATTGTATTTGCTTACCAGTCAGAAGTCATGCAGCATCCTCGACATGTTGTCTGATAAAGCTGCTCGGGTGCAGGCCATCTGGACGGAAGTACCTAGGACGCTCCCAGAAGAGATTCCAGTTGTTAATAAACAATAATTTTTGCTCTCGACACCATGATTGTAGCCATTCGTTCAAAGCAAATAATCTACTAAACTTCTCTGCTCCTCGCTTGTACGTGGGCAGTGGTCCAGAGACTGCAATCTTCATTGTCGGTGATGTGCTGCGAACCGTCTCCACCAGAGTCCTGAAGTCCCTCTTGAGGATCTCTGACTTCCTCAGCACGGTGTTGTTCGTTCCAGCCTGGAGAACAAAAGCTCCGACTTTCTCGTTCAGGATCGCGGGAACCTGCGCAGCGATATCAAGCACATGAGCACCGGGAAAACAGCGAGTGTGTGCCTTACCTTTTGGTACTTTAGGGCGGACGTGCCGGACGATGGAATCCCGAGGACGACAGTGTCGCGCTACGTCTCGCAGAGGGGGGCGAAGCTGTTCTGCGTCGAGATCTCGAAGGCTGGTGGTGGTGATGTCCACGATCGCGGCTGAGCTCTTGTCTTTCGCTGATGTTGCACCCAGGTTCCGCGGTGTCCCGGCATCGGAGTAAACGACACCGGGTTCTCGGTGCGCTGGGCCTGGGCAGAGAAACACGGGGCGTAGAGGTGGTGGGAGGATTAGCTTCTACACTCACCTGAGCCCGGTGAGCATCTACCCGGGATGTTTCCAACGCCGCCTTCCGCTCTCTCAGTTGGGCCTGCTTCACGAACAGGTCGCGGATTTGTCTTTCCACGGCCTCCAACTCCATCTCCACCCTCAGCATTTCACCTGGGCTCAGAGATACACACAAGAACGACATAGCTGAAGTATTGGGTAGAGGAGATACCGATAAGCAACAAATTAAACACGGTTAACTGAAATGTGAAAAGTAACTTTAAAGATGAGTTGAATTTGTAACTAAGGAACAAAGACTAAAAAGCCTGAACTAAAAAAGTTTGAGCAAACGACTGGAAGCAGCGACGTCAAGCACGCCCCCACTTAACTGCTAGCGTTAGCACTAGCAGAAAACGATTGGAAGCAGCGACGTCGAGCCAACAAACAACGCTTACTCGTTCAAAAGCACACTAAACACAATTTAAAGCAACCAAAACACAACAAAAAAGCTCACCATAGAAATCTCTCTGTTATTTATGTGGTACAGAATCTTTTTGTTTAAGGAAAATCTAGCCGTACAATAAGTTTGAACACAAACTATTTAATTCTTTTTAAAAACCCTCGAGATGCCAATGAAGTTGCTGTTTTGGGGCGTCAAATGTATCCAAAGAATGCAAAATATTTTATTGAATCGTACCAAGATGCTACGAGTCAACCTTATGGATACCTCCTAGTCGACTATAAAGCAAAAACGCGTGAGGAATTTAGACTCAGAAGCGGTTTACTTTCGGACAGACAGGTCGTCTATCTCCAAAAGAAAAGACGGGGGTAAAATGTCGAGCCGGCTGTGTGACCAACTACCTCTTTTAAAGATTCTGCATGGACTTCCTGTGACGTAGGATGGACTTCCTGTGACGTACGAAGCGGAATAGGTGCAGAGCTTCATGGCGGCACGTTAAAAAATTCTAACAAATAGATTAACACAGTTTTCCGCCCCCAAAATATGCACGAGGTTGCGTAAATATTTAAACAACTTGTTAATTTAAACAACTTGTAAAATTTAAAACACTTACCGCGCCACTCTGGATAACTTAGAGGAATACATCGACGATTGTTTTGATCAATACGCGATGGGCAGATCAAAGAAGAAAGCTAGCCCGGCAGCTTCTGCTACAAACACGACGCCATCAAGCAAGCGACAGCGTCCCTCGGATTCACCTGGAGACTCCCAACCTGACGGAGGACTGAGGGAAATCCTGGAGTCAATTGAGCTGCGTCTGGCTAGCTTTGACGCCCGTTTGGCCTTAGTGGAAGTTTTGCACCGGGAGTTCACAGCGATCCGCGAATCGCTGGAATTCAGTCAGCAACAGGTTGTAGAACTCTCTAAAGCGAACGAAGCCCTGAAGACACACGGAAATACTCTCTCTGAAGATGTCGCCCGTCTACATGGAGAGAATAAACGCATTAAAGAGACCATGCTGGACCTACAAGCGCGCAGCATGCGTGACAATCTCGTCTTCATGGGGATCGCGGAGAAACCGGAGGAGAACGTGGAAGAAACAATCCAACAATTCATAAAAGACAAGCTGAAGATAAAAGAAGAAGTTGCTGGACGCATCAAAATTCACCGCGCTCATCGCCTGGGGGGAAAAAGAGCGGATGATCAGCGACCACGACCCATCGTGGTAAAGTTCGCTGATTTCAAGCAGAAAGTGCTTTTAAAGTCACACGGCCGTGAATTAAAAGGCACGAACTTCAGCGTCAACGACCAGTACCCCCGGGAGATCCTGGACAGGAGGAAGCGTCTCTTTCCATTGAGAAGAAGGTTCCTGGACCAGGGATGTAAAGCTGTGATAAGCGTGGACTGTTTATACGTCAACAACCTGCTATACCGCGACAAAGAAGCTACCCCGTGGCTCTACTAATTTCAGGTGGTCAGATTTATTAATAATAATGTCATTTTCACCTCTGTATCAACACGACAATGCACCGTCTCACAGGTAAGAGCTGTGAGACGGTTATTAATAATGAGTTTATTAATAAATTATTAATAATGAGTATGCAGGATGTTCGTCACTCCTTTTGTGCTTTTGTTCTCTCCTTCACTCTTTTCTTCATTTTTGGCACTCTCAGAAACTCTTTCCCTTCCATCACACACTTCATTACACTTATTTTGTTTTTTCTCTGCCTGATAAATACACAATTTATTAATCTATACTATCCTCGAGCACTGATAAACAGATACTCCATAACTCACCTAGTTACTAATATAGACTCACTTCATGAAAAGCAGCTAACACACACGCATGCATTTCGGTTCATGCCTGCACTAGCCCTGTGTACTTGCATGAATGCCCAGATTAACATGTACACAAGCTCTGCTAACACAAACCAGCCAATCAACTAACTATGACATCACTGAGGTTTGTCACTTGGCATTAATAAGGAAGATAAGAGAATTAAAGTCTTAAACCATTTACATAAGTTAAAGGCAGACATAGTATTACTACAGGGGGGTGTTCCAGAAAGCTTGGTTAACTTACCATATGATAAATCATAACCCCTGGGTTGATTTACCCTAAACAGGCATACCATGAGTATGTCGGTTCCAAAACACCTGAGAAGAGTTAGTTTAATCAACCTCCAACTGGTTACCCAGAGTTAATGCGCGTGCACGGTGCATATATAAAGACATTTTCAATGGCCGATTTCATGAGTCACCATGGAAAGTCAAAGCGAAAAAAAGAGAGCGGCGTATTTCACAGAGGCGGAGTTGGAGGTTTTAAAGCACGCTTATGAGGAGTTTAAGCCAATAATATTGAAAAGAAGCAATACAGCTGCATCGGCTAAAGCAAGAGAGTTAGCTTGGCAAAAAATAACGGACAGAGTAAATGCGTGAGTGTATTAAATTACAAATTTGGTATTGGCTCCCATTTTATTATAATACAAAATAATGAAGTATGACTTATACAGCCTTTTGAATATGTTATATCACTACGAAAATAATTAATACATGTATAGATATACATAATATGAGTAAATATTAAATATGCGTCATAGATTTTACTACAAAGGACAAACCTGCCACTCTGTGGAATTCGTCTTTAATAACAACCAGAGGTTTATGGCCAGGGAACTGTACAAACGTGGGTAAGAACTGTTTAAGTGCCAGACATACTGTACGAACGGCTCTACACACAGTTGCCTTTCCCACATGCTCTGAATCGCCCACACTGTACAAAAAATGTCCAGACGCAAAAAACCTAAGTGCTATGCACAGAATGTTTTCTGTGCTAAGCGCAGAACCGCGGTTTGTCACATTCGCGATATGCGGTTTTAAAAGACGTGTTAAATAAACTAACGAATCTTTTGAAAAACGATAACGCTCTTTCAAATATTCATTAGGGTATGCAAACACGTCAATACGTGGTCTTATAACCCTCTCCCGACGAAAAAAAAAACTCGTATAATTTGTGCTTCTACGTCCACAGGATCCTCATCAAAAGGGCACGCCATGCTCACCAACCTTCTGAAACGAAGTTACACTGAAACATAACCTGCTCCCGAGCAGGTTATCTTCAGAGAGTCAGTTGCTATGGTTACATACATACCCAGAAAGTTACCTCCGTTTTTGGAACCGAAAGTTGAGGTACCCAGGTATGTCACATAACCTGCTTTCTGGAATACCCCCCAGGAAACTCACTTCTCCAAATCGATAGATAACACAGTGTATTCACCACTGTTTCCCTACGCGTACTCAGCCTGTTACAATTCCAAGCAAAGAGGGGTCGCCATAATCATAAGTAAAAATATAACCTTTATTCATAATAATACTATTGCAGATCCTGAAGGGAGATTTATTATAGTTAACATAACCATATCAAACATAGAATACTGCATCGCTAGTATTTATGGACCCAATGTTGATGACCCCTCTTTCTTTCACAACCTTTTCACAGCTCTATCTACGCACTCGGATTCCAAGCTCATAATAGGTGGGGATTATAACCTGGTACTTAACCCAGAACTGGACAGGCTGAGTACAGCTGCTAATTGTAAAGACTCTCAATCAGCAAGAATTCTCAAACAATATATGATTGATTTTGGTCTTTGTGATGCCTGGAGATCTTTTTATCCAACTTTAAGGGAGTACACATATTTCTCATCGGTTCATCACTCACAGTCACGTCTAGATTACTTCTTAGTAAATAACTCAGTTCTGTCAGATATTACTCTTACGAGCATTCATTCTATATTAATTAGCGATCATGCACCAGTCTCTTTCTCAATAACCACAAATGTTTCACAACCTAGGAGAAAATGGAGACTTAACACATCATTGCTTAAAGACCAGGAATTTATAAATTATTTTAAAAAAGAATGGGAAACCTTTATGGAAATTAATGACACCCCAGGAATTTCAGCGTGTGTTTTATGGGAGACTGCAAAAGTAGTAATGCGAGGTAGAATAATTTCATTCTCATCATTTAAGAAAAAACAAGAAACTAGGAAAGAGCAGGAATTAGAATTAAAAATTAAATCCCTCGAAACTGCTTATACAGACAACCCCCAAGAAAACATCCTGAAAGATTTCAGGCAAACTAAATTAGAACTGAATATCCTAATCAATAAAAAAACTCAATTTCAAATCGAAAGACTACGGCTGGATAACCTCAAACATGCTAACAGGTGTGGCAAGTTTTTAGCAGGTCTACTAAAAAATAACAAGGAAAAACAAGCTATCTCATCAGTAATTAACAAAAATGGACAACTTGTTCACGACCCCCAAGACATTAATAATACTTTCAGGGAATTTTATAAAAATTTATATACATCTCAAATTAACCCATCGCCAACTGAAATTGAATTATTCTTAAAGAATCTGGAATTACCAAAACTATCAAACGAACAGATAGGAAATTTAGAATCACCAATATCTTCTACAGAACTCCACGAGGCTCTACAACAAATGCCAAATAAAAAAGCACCAGGGCCAGATGGTTATCCAGCAGAGTTCTACAGAGAGTTTTGGCAAGTGCTGGAACCTACCTTTAGCAGAATGGTAGTTGAAATTAAGTCTGAAGGAAAAGTACCATCAAACATGAACTCAGCTTTCATAAGTTTACTCCTAAAACCAGGGAAGGACCCCACACTGCCATCAAGCTATAGACCAATTTCTCTTATAAATGTAGACTTAAAAATAATTTGCAAAGCTATCGCTAAAAAGCTGGAAAAAATTACCCCTCATATTATTCATGCAGACCAAACAGGTTTTATCAAGGGTAGACACTCAACAAATAACATGTACAGACTAATTAACCTGATTGATCTAGCAAACAACACGAGTCTAGAATCTACCATTATCTCTCTGCAGAAAAAGCTTTTGATGGAGTTAACTGGAAATTTCTAATGGCAACACTTCGTAAATTTGGATTCGGTAACTCTTTTATAGAATGGATCCAAATTCTATATAGCTCTGCGAATGCGTCAGTTAGAACAAATGAACAAACTTCATCTAGATTTAACCTTCAAAGAGGAACCAGACAAGGCTGCCCACTCTCTCCCTCACTATTTGCTATTTTCATTGAACCACTGGCGCAAGCAATTAGGCAAAACATTAAAATTACTGGAATAAGTACAAAAAATATACATCACAAAATAAGTCTTTATGCAGATGATGTGTTATTATTTCTCCTTCATCCACATCTCTCTCTTCCAGCAGCTATTACTGTTATTGAATCATTTTCAGCTGTCTCTGAATACTCTGTAAACTGGGGGAAATCAACAGTTATGCCACTCAACACGGTTCTTCAGAACCCTTCCTTCTCCACCACTTTTAATTCAGGGAATATTAAATATCTTGGCATTGAATTCTCACCAAGGCTGTCGGATCTGGTACAATTAAATTACTCACCTCTACTTAAAAAAATAGAGGATGACCTCAAAAGATGGCAACACTTACCAATTTCACTTATGGGAAGGGTTGCCAGCATTAAAATGATGGTCATGCCCAGAATTAATTATCTGTTATCAATGATTCCTAACCAGCCGTCCCGGGATTGGTTCAAATCATTGGACTCTCACTTCTCCAGATTTCTATGGAAAGGCAAACCTCCACGCATTAGCTTACACAAGCTTAGGAAATCCAAAGACTGCAGTGGCCTGGAGCTGCCAAACGTATACCATTATTTCCTATGCCATAGAGTGCTGCACTTGTACCAATGGATTAATTCTAATTCGACTGAACTCACCTGGCTCGACATTGAACAGACATTTTGCAAAGAAATTAAGATAGCAGATTTACCGTTTATAAGCTCTAAGATTAAACATCACAACTGCTTTCAGAATATCAGCATACGTACTTCACTGACAGCCTGGTGGGAATTTCTTAAGATAACGGGCTCACCGCTTGCTCCTTGCCAGCACACACCAATTTGGAACAACCCAGACTTCTTACTAAACAAAAGGGCGGTATATTTTCCAAATTGGCATAATAATGGAATAACACATTTTAGACATATAATTGTCAACAACAAAATAATTTCATTTGAAGATTTGGTTCTTAAATACGGATTACCAACTAACAAATTTTTAGATGTGGTGTGCTCGGTGTGGCCGGATTGGCCTCTTGGGCGGTGTGGGGGGGCCTCTGGGGTCCGTGCTCGCGGGTGCCGCTGCCTTTGCGGCCGCCTGGTGGTGGTCCTGTCCGCTCCCGTGCTGCGGCCGGGGCCCGCCGGGTGGGGGTTGGGGGTGTGGTGGTGGGTGGTGGCTCGGGGACCGGTTGGGGGCTGTGGGGGTTGTCCGCGCTGGGCGGGGCGGGGTCTCCTACTCAGGTACTGCTGACTCCGTGCACACGCGACCAGCAGTTCTTGGACGTGCATGGGTGTGTGTGTGTATGTGCGTGTGTGTGTGTGTGTGGGTGTGCGTGTGTGTGTGTGTGTATGTGTGGGCACAGGGGTGGGTGGATGAGTGTGAACGAATGAGTATGGATGGGATCCGAAGGGGGGCAGCTGCCGCCTGGTTTCCCGCGTCCCCCCCTTGGTGACTCTACCGTGTCCCCCGGGGCGGGGGGCGGGGCCACCCCTGGGTGCGGGGCGGTCGGCTCGTCGGCATGGTGCCCGCATCGGCTCCTGGTACATTTCCTCCACCCCCACGCATAGGACCCTGGGGGTCTCAGTCTCTGTGGTGGGACCCTCTACTCCGGGCCAGGGGACCCCCAGTTTTAATTCAGTTAGACACTCAACATCTCCAGGGCACTGGAGAGGGGCCTGCCTCCTGAGGCGGTCAGAGGACCAATAACATCTGGCACTGACCCGCTTCGGGAGCCGGTCTCCCCCCTGGTGCCCCAAATATCACTTGCAAAGACACACCACATTTAGGATTGGAGGGCTAGTCTCTCCGTCCACATCTGATCCCCCCCAAATTCTAGGGCGGAGTTGACTGCCCTCTTATTTTACATACATATTAGACACACAGGGAATGGGGGGTGGTGCCTGGACGTCAGCTGTCAACCAACGGTGGCGCTCCAGGACATCACTCCCCAGTTTTAATGCAATTTATCTCTTCAACATATACACAAACACATACACTACACTCCAACTGGGGGCAGATGATGGGCAGTGGGTGGGCGGCCGTCTCTGTCTTCCGTCCGGGGTGGGTATATGCCCTCCGTCAGCGCGGGCTCGTGGGATCCCCGGGTCGGCGTAGGTCCACTGGACGGTGACTGACCGCCCTTCGAGTATGAATGGGTGTATGGATGGAATGATTGATGAATGGATGGATGACTGGGGGAGGGGGGAGGGGTCTGAGGCTGCTGGTCGTGGTGGGTGCGGGGGCGGGTTGTGGCTGGGGGGGTGGCTCCGCTGCGCCTGGTGCGGTCTCCCTCTCTGCCCTCTTCTGGTCTCCTGGTCGCCTCCCCCTCCTCGCCCCCCCGCCTCCCTGGTGGGGCCGCGGCCGGGCCCGGGTCCGGGGGCATTGCCGCCGGGGGCTGTGCGGGTGTCGGTGGTCGCGAGTGGGGCCTGCGGGGCCTCCCCATGCTGTCGGGGGGCCGGCCTGGCCGCTGTCGGGTGGGCCGCCCCCCCGCTGTGACGGACGCATCCCCGCTTTCTCGCTTCCGGGCGCGGGGCACTTCTCTCTGGGGGTGCTGACGGTTCCCGGTGGGGTGGGGTGGGATGCTCCGGCTCGGGAGTCTGGGGCCCGCGGTCATGTCGACCCACGGGGGGTGGAATGACCCACCGGGTTACATCGGTCTGGTTGCAGAGCCGGTTCTGTGTCGGACCTCGCAGCGCACTCGGGCATAGAGGAGTGAGGGTGATTCTTGGGAAGTTGGTCGGCCACTGGTGGGTTGGGTCTGCTGTCCCTGGGCACCGTATGCTGCAATTGTTTGTTTGTTAGATATGTGTGGTTTATCCAGCTCGCTGTTTGTGATCTTTGATATGTTATGTGTTTTTCCTACAATGTAGCTGAGTTACATTTTAAACCGTACAACATTATTATCACCTCACTTAAAATAGTGGCTGTGTATGTATGAATATTTAAACATGTGTGTCTGAATATACAAACTGCAATAACTGTTTTACATGAACTATAACAAACGGACATGGACAAAATGAACTGTTACTAGGACTTGTGCGTCATGTTCAGGTAGGTATTTATTTATTTTATTTTATTCATTTGCTATTTTTTTTCTCTTCTAAATTATTATTATTATTATTTTTTTTCCTTCTCTTCTTCTCTTCCTCTTCCTCTCTTTAATTTTCACTCGTGTACCTTCACCCTTCCCCAATCCTTTACCCTCTCCCCCTTTCAGTTCAACACTGTCTTGTCCTGACACAACTATTATAAACTGACTCGCGGGAACCACAACTAATAAATATTTAATAAATACATTCAATGTTCAAATCCAGAGGAGAAAACACCACACCAGGCGTTTTACTCCCCTGGAGAAAGCAAAACTGTCCAACTCAACAAGGCATGTACTATCCCATGTGATGGCTTTTGAGCAGGACAGGACAGGACAAGGTAAAAAAAAACAAAAAAAAAAAAAGAATAAAGGCTTTTTTTGTTTGAGGTTTCTTTTGTCTATTTAGTTAGATAAAATCCTTCTCAAACAATAAACCAGCAGGATATTTGTATTAGAATAAAACACACTTTTTAATGTAAATCCACATGCAAAAGATAGAGAAAAAATAAGTGCTGAAATGTGAAGTTGATTTTAATGTATGCCGGGTCTGAAAGGGTTAACGTTTCAGTCTCAGATCTGCTGTGTTTCAAACTTGTAAATCTTTGAACAAGCAGTGCACACATTAAAGCAAGTATGCACTCACACCTGTCTGAGGGCGAGACAGAGAAATGGTGCAGATAAACAGCATCTCGATCGATAGGTTAAAATGAAGCCGTCTGAAGCAAAGACTTTAGATCGTCCACCATTAAGCTGTAGTTCTTCTTCTCTGTGGATCACCTGCAGCACAGCCTGGAAAGGTCTGCCACACTGAGTGGAGGTGTACTGCCGCTCCGATAGTGTGACCATAGTGGAAAGTACAGGGTGGACAATTTTAGTCCTAAAATAATGATATCAACATTTCAGAAAAGAAATTTACAACTATGCTTTTGCAGAAACTTTTATTAACATTTCACGGAATTAATACATTTGATTTGTTCCTGGGATTCAAACCCGTGATCTTGGTATTGCTAGCACTTTGCACTATGGGAAGCACAGGAAAACTGGGGGAAATATGTGAAGGTCAATTAACAAGTCAACACATCTAACGCAGGTTTCACACCACAAGCGTACGTATAGCGCAAGTGGGGCATGTGCAGCACGCAATGTAGCAGAAGAACAGCGTAGGCCTGTGGCTTTCACACCGGCAGCACTGGTTGTGTGTGTGTGTCCGGCGTATTTAGTGCAACTGCATACTGTTAACAAATACATTGCATATTATCATATTAATAATGAAGACTCAATAGATGGGATTGTAATGAACAGAAAGGAAACCAGTTTATTGATGCATTAGGATAAACAGAAAAGCATTTCAGTCACCTCAGGCCTCCGAGGGGTGTCTGAACGTCTCTCGCTCTCTCCTGTCAGTCTGTTATAATGCTCCAAGAGAGCACAAAAGTACACGGGAGAGTGTTTATATGTGGTCTTCATACAGGAAGCACACCATTCCATGAGACACAGCAACAGGCCAGAATATCATATTTGTAGTGAAACTGAATAACATTATTTAGTATTCGGATTATATGAAATGTTTACAATTTTCTATCACAATACCAAGCCTTTTCCTTTGCCTACAGGTCTTTATAGAAATGTCGATGACCATAAATGATCGAACATTTCTCTACAACAATGAGACGGCATGACGCCCATGATGGGGTCTTGGTGGTTGAACCCTGACCCACCCACCTGTGACTGTTCCGTTTGTTTACCAGTGTCGTTATGAGGTCAGCATGAATACTGTTCAAACGCTGTAATAATAATATATTAGTAATAATAAATATATTCATCAAATGTAATTAATCAGAAAACATCTGTATAAATTAATTAAACTGCTTTTGTAAGTTTGAGTAAAAATTTTCTTTTCTTTATCTTGGTAATTAAATAATACTGCATTTATAACATGGGAGATCGTCAATGTACTATTTGTCAGAGCAGATGACAACTTTCAGCTACTGTCCCCCTAAATATGGTTAAACGAAAGGTGGATGCTGAAAACAGGAGGTTTTAAGCCAGGTGGGCGGCAGAGTATATGTTCACACTGTGATCTGTGTGGGGAAAGTTTGGCTGAAATGAAAGAATATATTCTAAGAAGGCACCAGGAAGTGTCTCAGAAACACAAAGTCTGGGTGATTTGGAGGATCAAAGAGCAGCACAATAATGCAGTTTAAAATGAATGCAATTTCATAATTTTCATTATTTTGATATTATGAAACAAGTTTTGTTTCATTTTCATTTTGATATTTACTTTTTTGATCTTGTAGATCATATAGTATGTATAAACTTTTCAATATATTTTAATAGAGATTAAACCAGTCCCTTAGCTGGTAGCAAATTTGTTTTTTGGCACTTTGTGATATTTGACTTTGAAAGTTCTGCCTTACACGGTCAAAAACAACAAACCAGCACAAATGAATGGCTTAGTTTCGATTATATCGTTTGTTGGGTGAAGACCAATGTGTGTCCATGCAAAGACTCAAGTCTACCACAAAGTGTGGAGAATGTCCACCAATGGAAGACACCATAGAGAAAGAAAATGAAAAACCTAAGTGGCATTTTGATTTATGATGTATTTCGGGAGGAGTTATTAGGGCTTGCAACCTGTGCAATCAATCACAATCATTAACCAAGTCCAAGCTTTCTCTCCTCACATGGAAGGTATACCATGGATGCTCCCATGCCGGACGGCACATGCTCACGAAGGTAGACTCAGAAAATGAACTTTTGGAATATTATCAACAAATGACATTCACAACATTTCCCTGACATTTCAGAGTCTGGCAAATTCAACAAAACTTCTTCTGCCCAACAATCAAAGTTTTCATTTTTAAGACATTTAACAGCCAAAGTTTATCTTGCGAGACCTTGGAGACCACAAAAAGCACAGACAATTTCAGCTAAACACTGCTCGAAAGACAGCATGCCAAACTCCAAAACACTTCCATGAGCTGTAATATATTTCACATCAGCCATAAAATGTGTCAACACAGTTGCACCTCTGGCTCAGGCTCCAGCTGAAAAACAAGCAGCTATGTCTATGCCAGTTAAGATGATTTGTGAGGCGTCTGCTTTCCGTTCTTCCTGCCAACTTCCTGTTTGCACGATGCGATATAACGTGATTTGCATAGGAGAAAAAATGGAAGTGACTGTTTTATATCAACGTTTTTCACTTTTTGAGAAATTCAGAGAGCTTTTTCAGGGCTAATGCATCAAAATGAAGAGTAAAACCGATTATGAGCCGCTCAGCGCAGTTCAGTTGGTGCCACTGAGAAAGAAGGTTGCTGGTCGGTTCAGAAAACTGCTAGATTTACTCTCATTTCAAGTTCAGCCAATATTCAAAGCTACAATATAAGACTAATATGCCACAGTTTACTTTTATACAGAAAAAAAACAATAATATTCAGTTTTTTCAGTTTTGAAGAAGGACATCAGCATTGGACAATATCAGCCAGATTCAAAACAGAAGGATCTGTGAGATTAATGCAGTGAACATTTACAAAAATGGCTATTTTAGTGAGAAAATTCTGATTTATGACCATTTTTGTGAATGCTACAGAGTTTGAGTAAAACACTCCAAATGTGGCTTGTTTAAAGGTTCTAGTTCGTAGGTCATAGATACAAAACAGAAGAAGGGAAAGATGGAAAAAGAAGAAAAAGGGTAAACATGAAGAATAAAGAAAAGGGGGGAGACAAATAAGATGGAGATGAAAACAAAAGAGATGAATAGAAAAAATTAAGATGAATACAAAGAAAAAGAATTTAATTGGATGAATTAGCTAAAAAATAAGTAGGGCAATAAGAAAGTAGAATAAATTGAAGAGGATGAAGGAGCTGAACAGTACAACAATGATGAAGAGGATGAAGAACGAGATGATGAAAAACAGGTGAAGAAGAAGAAGGAGCTGAAGGAAAAAAAGGGAGAAAAAGCTGAAGAAGAATAGAGAGGATAAAAAGTAAATGAAAGTGACCAATAGGAGATGGCGATAAAAAGATGAAGAAAAAGATGGTGAATCAGAAGATGAAGGAGAAGAAGAGGCAGAATGAGAAGAAGAGAAATAAATGAACGAGAATAGGAAGGCAGGTTATCATTCTGTGCAGTGCAAAGATGCTTCATTCCTCTAGAGATAAATAATACTCCTCTCTCTCGATGCCTGTAGCAAAGCAAGCCTGTGTGGCAGCCTTCCCATCCGAGTCTGGTTTCCTGCTGCAGATCTAGACAATGTAATTGTTAAAGTTTTGACTGGAGCACAAGCGCTCACGAATAACTCTAAAAGTATTATTCTGACACATTAAGCCAAAATGTGTCACAATTACTGTAATTATTTTGCTGAAGCATGTGTAAGAGCAAAAGAGCCTGTGAACTATGAGACAAAAGCACAAGTCTAGTGTTCGGGGAGCGGATGAGATCTCTTCCGCCTCTCCAGGGATTACAGAAGGTGGAAAATTGTCGCTTATTCTCCGGTGTGCTTGTGTGGGAAGGAGCGAGTGGGTGGTGATAGAGGCCTGAACGCTTTGCCTGTAGCGGAGGTGACAGTGACGGCTTCTTTTCTCCTCCTATGAAACCTGAAATTACCCATCTGTTATTTTCCAGAGTACACCTAAATCTCCTGTGAGCGCCCGCCAATCAAAATCTGCAGTGCCAGCGGGAAAAGAAAGCCCCGCTTCATGCCCACTCCTTCCATTGTGTGTGGTTTGATGCAATAATGAGCTGTTGTGATGGAGATTCTGGCCGTGTCTGCATTTTCTCGGTGTAGGTGTTGTGCTTAAATCACGCCTTTAGACGCACAGTCTTTAGAAGCCTGGACTTTGACGAGATGTTTGACACCCCTGTGGGTGACACGATTAACCTGGCACCGCTTTTAATGTTATCTCTGCAGGCATGCTGGAAAAACATGCATTAAATGTGCATCTCAGCCCATCAAATGCTGCATCTGGAGAATAAAATAGAGATTTGTGCTCGTGCATTAACTGCTTGCTTCACGAGGTCTGAATGCATTTGCACACTCTGGAGTTTACAGAGTGTGCTATAAAGTTAGTTTATTGCATTCAGACAACCTTTTAAAGAAAATACTAAAAATAAGAAAGTGGTGTCTTCGATTTCACTCTTGGGTCTTTGAAGAGAGCTTTCAAAGCTAAACGTGGGGTACCCCAATGTCTACATAATAACATAATTTAAAAATATAATAATAATAATAATAATAATAATAAATATAACTGCAAGCAGTGATATGGGGCCAAGCGGCCATCGGAATGAAGACAAAAGATGAACAAAAAAGGCATTTTAAGCTGCTGAAAATCTGAGCAAAAAAAAAAAAAAAAAAACTATATGGCTGACATCAAAATGACTGACTTAGTAAACATTTAAATAAACCAACTCAGCATTATGCTCTGAAAATATTAAGATAATTTTTAGGATTTATCTCCTGACCACTAGGGGGCACTTCATTCAAACTCAGCAAGAAACCTTGCCACATGGCTCTTATAACACCTACCAAATTTAGTCTCAATCCACTGAACAGTTTTTACTAGTTTTTTTCTCTAAAAAAACCATAGAACCAAATAAATTTCTTTTGATAACTTTTGGTCAATAGGGTCTGTATATGACATTGCACGAATTTCATGGGAATTGGATGAATGGTCAAGGAAGAGTTTGAAAATTTTGATTATTCAAAATGGCGGATAATTGGAACATGACATCATTGAGTTCATTGGAGTTGACATGAGCCATGGAATCAGTAACAAGAGGAATTTTGATTCTAGACCATAAAGTTCTTGGGTTATTGGCATTAACAGATGTGAAACTTTGGACTAGTGGTGGCGCTACAGAGTTTGAGTTAGAGAGTCCAGATTGAGTCAGATTTCTCATAATGAACTTTCCTGCAAGCGATTCAAAGGACTGCCATTGACTTCAATGGCGGAAGAATAATAATAAGAACGGCAAAAAAAATAGGTGCCATCACACCTTCGGATACAAATTCTGGACCCACATAGTTATCATTAAAATTATAGACATAGAACATAAAAAAACAGCTGTATGATAGCTATATTTTCCAATTAATTTATGAATTTTATTTTTGGTCACTTCTGCAATGGCTTTAGAAACTATTTTATTTTTAGACATGATGCCCAAAAACACTGACCATCTGTTCATTTTCTTTAGCTGATCACTCCCATTAAGGGTCAAGGGGTTCTGCTGGTGAGTGATTTCCAGCTAATACTGGACCAAGGGGAGCTTACATTATGTACAGCTCTGCAGTTAATCACAGGGAAACATTGTAGTCTTTCCATCATCTGAAACTGAAAGAGGGAACCCATTTTCAAGGGGAGATCATTTACAAAACCATGTGCAATCATATACATCCACTGGAAATTATGTTAGGTACATCTTGCAAGGGGTTGGACCCCTTTTTTCCTTCAGAACTGCCTTAATCCATAGTGGCATAGATTCAACAAGGTACTGGAAATATTCCTCAGAGACTTTAGTCCATATTGACATGATGCAGATTTGTCTACTGCTCATCCATGATGCAAAATTCCTCTTCCACCACATCCTAAAGGCATGTGAATGCATTGTCGTGTTCAAGAAACTTTGGTCACTGTGTGTGTGTGTGTGTGTGTGTGTGTGCGTGCGTGGGTGTGTGTGTGTGTGTGTGTGTGTGTGTGTATAACTATAAAAAAATTACAGGGTTAGTTGAACTTAATTTTTTGAGATTCATAGGGAAGTCAGGGAACAGCAAAAACCGTTTAGAAAAGTTGGTAACTTTAGCTTGCAAGAGTCATTAGAGCCAAGCCACCGGTCTCTGTATTGCTCAAAGAAAAGTAATGGTTACTAGGGTACTCTGTTTTGTTGCTATGGAGGAACAGAGATGCTATATAATTTTCTGCTCATCAATAGCTATGAATGGTTTAAATAAAAAATAAAAAAATCTAAGAAATACTACTGATGGGTTGCTAGAGTAAACCGTCTGTCAAAATAAACTTCCAAAATCATTATGAGTGTTAGAAATACCCAGTGTTTCTACAGTTTTCTGGAGCTGATAGATTTGCTGATATGGTTGCTAGGGAGGGGTCACCGGCATCTCCAATTTTCCTAAGCTGATGCATAGATCT
The DNA here is from genome assembly GCA_007224835.1 of Danionella cerebrum. Lineage (NCBI taxonomy): Eukaryota > Metazoa > Chordata > Actinopteri > Cypriniformes > Danionidae > Danionella > Danionella cerebrum. The sequence continues at coordinate 8,756 of SRMA01025853.1, read as the reverse complement.
GCAAATATAGCTGTTAAGGAAAAAAGTTAGGGAGTTGTTAGTGATATCGTCAAGTTAATCATTGTTAAACCAACCCCCAATGTTTCTACAAACTTAATAAGATGAAACCTCCTGAAGATCTGCTGGTACTGTTGCTGAGGTGACCAATGCTGTTGCTAGGGAGTGGTCAGTGATGGAATAGTTTTCTTCTTCTCACTATGAGAGGCACATCCAGTATGAGTTATGATGTACACCTTGTTATAACTGGTTTGGACAGAGATCCCCTCAGAGATGAACAAGTTGTGCACTGACATTTTCCCTTACAGATTATTCTCTGTAAAATCTAGAAAAGTGTGTCAATGAAAACCCACGTAGAGTTCAAATGTCTAAAAATGAAGTGAGAACAGCTCGTCTGTAAAAGGCGTTATTCCAAATACCGTGTCACTTAAATCCCCTTTCTTCACTTTTGCATAATTGCTCGACTCGACCTCATTTAGATGCCTATGAAGTGCTCCCATTTGATGTGTGTTACCAAGCAATTGAACAGTTGTACCTAATAAAGCAAGTCTACATTGTACAGTCATATACAAGGAACATAACATTTCAGCTTAGTTTGTTTTTTAATAAATCTGTTTCTGATCAAACCAAATGATTCACTGAGGCCTAATTGGGATACAGATGCTGTCGGACAAAACGAAACAAGCACAAAAGCAACAGAAACCCGTCTACTTGCCTCACAGACCTTTTTGAAGTCTTGTGATCTTTTGTGAGAGACTGAAATGAGCTGCTCTTTGCTGAAGATATACTCGGAAGCTTTTACGTGTCATTTGCACACATTTCAGCTCCAGGATCTAAATGTATGGCACCAGGTTTGAAGTCAAACATCATTGGTTTAATGCTTTTCCCCATGCTTTTGAATGCTTTTTGTGAAGAAAGAGGAAACTGGGAAAATTTGCTGAAAATAACAGCTTTTACAGCAGCTTTCATTTTAGAAAGCTTTGCATGACTTCAGAAAGTCCGTCCCTTTACGGTCATCTATTCTAAGTTTGACATCCATCATGCTACATGTGTTTTTTCAGCATAAAATTGGTACTATATGTGCACTTTAAATCTAATATGCACACATGCACGTGGTATGTATAGCGCACCAGCACAATGTGGGTTACCGAGTGAATTACACTTTCGAAACAAACCTCAGTTTGCCAATGAAAGCATGTCAGTGGGTTAGAGGCAGAAACATTAAAATCATGAAAAGAAAAATGTCCTGTGAGGAGCTTTACAGAGTGGGCACGAGAGAACGAAGTAATCACCACCTGTCATTACACAAATGGAAATGGGATTTATCCTGCGCCTCTGCGGGCTTCGCTCACAGCACCACAATACACACACAACTACTGTGCTTTAAACTATTACTATGCATTCAGAAGAATGCCCTCATCCATTTCACTCCCTGTGGCCGAGAGAGGGCCATGCTGGGAAACAACTCTCTCTCGCTTTCATGTTTCTTTTTAATCGGGCTTAAGACAAGAGATAAAAATTGCATGTGAAACTGACAACCCTTTGATAAAGATAATGACATAAATTTCTTAAAAGTATCATAGAAACATGTTCCTGGGAGAATGGTGAGAACTAATGTGCAGCTTAATAGATGCTTTTTTTATTTAATTAATTTTTAGTTTTAATTGTATTTACATTTTTTTATTTTAAATCAAGATAATTTCTTAAATGCTCTGATTAAAATGTTATTGTCTGTACTACACTAAAGTATGAGTGAGTGGGCGAGTGAGTGAGTGAGTTTCCCCCACAATTCCAAACACATGCTAAATTATTTTAACATTCATTCATTCATTTTCCAACCCGCTTATTCGCTTTAGGGGTCACAGGGGTCTGCCGGTGCCCATCTCCAATGCACATTGGGCGAGAGGCGGGGGTGCACCCTGGACAGATTGCCAGTCCATCGCAGGGCAACATTCACTCACACATTCACACCTAATGGAAATTAAGGTTACTTAATTAACCTAAACGCATGTTTTTGGAATTGTGGAAGAAACTGGAGTACCCGGAGTTATTATAGCATAATAATCTAAATTCCTCTTTGATGTGAATGTGCGAGTGAGTGTGTGTGTTGCCCTGCAATGAACTGGCGACCTGTCCAGGGTGAACGCCCGCTTCTGGCTCGATGTAAACTGGTGGTTGACACCAGCAGACCCCAAAAGGGAACAAGTAGGTTGGAAGACGAATTGATTAATGTTTAGGACAGATCTTCCTCAAATAACATCGTATTAATCTCACCTCTCTCTACATCTCTATCAATCCGTACAGTATTCATCATGATGCTCAGTGCAAGGATCTATACATCCTTTGCTTTTAAACAAATTTCTCAAATTCCAAATCACCATGCAAGACCATTCCGAAATCCCCAGAGATGTTTACCTCCAGGAAGTGACCTCATCTTTCACTCATTAACAATTCAAAGCACCTCAGACACTCAAGCCGACTGATTGCTTTTTAATCAGACTTCTCATTTACAGAGAAACAGCTCTTTCACGGCTCATCGAGTAACATGTGCTCGTCCCTGAGGCCAGCGGAGCGTCAATAGGTCACGTCGACCCATTCACAGGAGGAAGGAGGCAACTACAGGCCATTTTCTACAAGCCACAGACTATTTTTACATGCTCATCAATGGTGTTTGGGTGAGTGTAAATGGAGCTTCTGCTTGAGTCCTGTGTCTCAGGGGTTTTTCTCTTCAGGATGACCCCACAGACCCAGCCCTGACCTTCAGGGGGAGGAGGAGATTACAATCACTCAGCTCTTTCATAAATTGTATAACCATTTATTTCTTCCTGTATAGGCTCAACTTTATGCAACCTCTCGTTAAAGAGATGGATTACCTCATGTTTATAGTGGTACACTCTCATTTTAATCAGTACCTTCAAGAACACAAAAACATCAAAAATATTTACCTACAGAGTATCTCTTTAATTGATTGTCATTCAAAATGTTGTCTGCTCAAGAATTTAATCCGGATTCACTACCTGATTTTAGACGCCTTTAAGCGAGAATAGAATTGCTCCGGGACACAAGGGGAACAAAAAAAGTCTTACATAGATGAAGAGAAACATTGCCAATGGTTTGAGGGAAAAACAAATCAGTTATTACTTCAAACATCAGCTTAATTGTTGAAAACATTAGTGTTAGGCAAAATTAGGAAAGACTAAGTAAAGATGTTGAACGACACTGCATGTGTCTATGGGTTCGTTTTAAACAGTGTACTTACATGCGGATCAGTCTGCAATACAAAAACTCAAGCAAATGTCAAAAAGCTTTCATCATTCAAACAGAAAGCGTCTGTGTAATGTCCAATTTAAATTAAAAAGACTACAGCTGCTACACTAAATGTACTTAACTAAAAGTTTATTTTTAACTAAAAGATTCAGACTTTGCAATGTGCATCAGATGTTTTACATATTGGGGCATCAGAAAAAGCAAATAATAACCCTGCACACTAGCATAGTTTGGCTTTGAAAACACAGTAAAATCCCTGTAATCTCATTAAACTTGTCCCATATCATTTCACATTGAAATGCAATAAAAGCTACATATCGCTTTCTCTCTGAAACTCAGACAGGGATTTCTATCTGTCTCTTTCTGGAAAGCTTGTCTATACTGGACTGAAAAGGATCCAGCCCACAGCAGAGGAGGGAGAGCGATTCAGCTCTGAACACTTGTCCCTACAGAAAAGAAGAAGAAGAAGTTGAACCAGCCTTAGAGCGGGATTAACAAAGCCTCTTCAAAGAAGCATCTCTCTAAAGACTGAAGCAAATCTGAGCTCTCGACGCTCCTCGCGCACACAAACACACGACCTTCCCATCATGGCCAGAGTTAAAATAAACCATGCTTAGAAAGCCTGTTGGAAGTGGAAACGTAACTAAGCTTGGAAAGCTGGTTGTAAATGGAAACGTCTTCAGAATAACAAACTGGTGCTTCAGTCTTTGAATAAATTAAGCTTTCATCCTCAAAGCGGCAGATTTACAGGAATAGTCTGCAGATGATGAAGGAAGGGACTGAATTAGACGTTTCAGAGGTTACTTCTATCCAAAGCAACTAAACAAAGTTTCCTGGATGTAATTTATTTTAAGATCAGAGTGTTTAATCATAAAAAAGACAACTTTAATTAGCCTCAAACATGTTCTTAACGCATCCTTCAAGGAGTCAAATTTAGGGAATCTGAAAAATTGAGCACCTAATTTACAAAATTATGAAAAATGCTGAAACTAATTCTTGATAGAATTGAAATCAATTAATAATGAAACACTGAAATTGTTTAACCATTTATTATTGAGGTCCATTGTTATTTCAAATTAAATGCATTTATACATTAAACAGACCAGGTACGATTTTTTTTTCCTTATAGAGATCAGAATTCATTTTTCAGAATCTATTTCATTTATTTTATTTTTAAAATGAGTCAGCGATCACACTAACATTACATTAGCAAACTACCCCACTTTATGGAGTGTCTAAAACATTAATCATGTATTGTCACTGTATGAACATTTGTAGAGGTTCATACTTTACTCCAAACGTTTCTCAAACTGCTCCTAGCGTCTCAAAGGGCAAACAAACTTAAATAAATAACTTCCTTCATTTGGTCTCCTGAGACATTAAGCCCAATTTTTGCTTCAGTATTGAGTCTATTCGTAGCCCCTGCGTGGCTCAGCCTGCACACATCACTTCATAAACCCTAGTGAGCTGGGTTTCGCTGTGTGGACTTCTATTTTGATTACTGCATTGGTGATTTGATTTCCTATCATAGATCTTATTAATTAGATTCCATCTGACAATCTTATTTTTTTATATAAGCTTATATTTTTTGCATTTCTTCAATCAGTTCCTCTGGGAATCGTATTGATGTTTGTTGTGCTCATGGCAGATAAGTATCCCTCCAATGCCAAACCAACCAATCACAGAGCTTATGGTTTGTGTCTAGGATGCATTGAAGTTACAATTTTTGTCCTCCAGGATATGGCGTAAGCTGTGCAAAGGCTTGATGCAGAAGTTTAATTCGGGCTTAAGTCCTCAACAAGGTAAAGTAAAATTGTGAAATTTGTTGGTATTAGACACATATCATGGTTTCATACGCAAATACACATCAGCCAAAAGTGTAAATCATAATATAGAATGTTTCAGGGACTACTAGAGAGGCGGTAAACCATGACAAGCTCAATTAATTTTTAAAAAAAACTCAGGGGTTCCGGAGGAGTCTGTCAAATAATAGAGAATACTGAGAGTAGAAAAAGAATGACTTTCCTGTGGCTCAGTCAGTAGAGCATTGTGCTTGCAACGCAAAGGTAGATCAAACCTCAGCAATGTTAAGAACTGAAAAAACGAACTGCTAGCTTGAAATTTAAGTCACTTTGGATAAAAAATGTCTGCCAAATGTAAATGTAAACATCACCTTCCAACAGGACCACATCATATAAACTGAGACTGAGTTTCAAAACAAGAGTGCAAAACTTCCTGGCTCCAGAGCCCATCTCTAGGCATTTTCAAAATCTGTAAATATGCTTGGAACATCACACAAAATTGTCCTTAAAAATGCTTAAAAATACGAATTTAGAAGACTTTTTGGGGGGTATTTTTGTTTTAAACTGCTGCATTGTGTCTACTACCACAATCCTAATGGCTCATTCATGTTGAATGAATGTGGTCATACTAAACCTGGAACTGATTGGTGTCTGTTGCAAATTTAGCAATTATGTCGCTATTTAAAAAAAGTTTTTTTTATGTAGGACCATCTTAAATTACAAGTGTTTAAAAACCTCCTAAATAAATTTGTGAGAGGTCCAAAAAACATATGCACTAAATATTCACAGAAATGGTTAGATATTTAATTTTAGAAACAAGAATTATCAGGGTATATTTGGAAAATGTAACATGCACGAGGCCTAACTGACCCTGAAACATTGTTGCTTGTCCTCAGAAACGAAAACAACAGGAGACTTAAAAAAAAAATGAAAATTAGTAAAATTATCATGAAAAGCTACCAGAAATTGCTCAAATTACTTAAACGTGCTGTGTAGAAAAACATTGGGTTGGTGAGGTAATGTTGGGTTGGATATTAAACATTAACTCTTCCCAGTTTCACTTTTAATGACTCCATTGACCCGCAATAAAACAATTCCAACTCCAAATCACCAATTCTTTCTAATTTCTCCTAATTTTTCCTTGTGTTTCTGTGTTTATATGTGATCAGCACTGAACTGAGCACTGGTCTGCCTTGGGAACCGTGGAAATTAAAGTCATAAGGGGTGACACAAATGGTCAAGCAAATGGAGATTATGTGTCTCCATCTAACTGCAAACAAAAACCTATTCCTCCTCCCAGTGACAAACTCCCCTCTCTCCCCGGCACATGAATAATTCAATCCCTCCTTCCAAAAGGAAAAGCTATTAAAATTACATAGGGACATAGAGAAGAAGCAGATAAAAGTATTTCCACCTTTCCTTTTTTCTACCATGGCTTTTTGAGCAAAATGAAAGTCTCCCAACTGATTGACCCATTCATATTTTTCCACAGATCAGCAGTAAATATTATCAGGGTTAAAAGTTCCAATTTTCAACAAATACATTGAAAAAACAAACTTTGTAAAAGATAGCCACCAAAAGACCCTGAAAAAAGCTTCGACAAACAGAGAGAGAGAGAGCTATGATGTCTACAGATCAGTGATGCACATTGGCAGAGCTCGGGAACATTTCAAGATTTAATTAGACATCCAGGGGCTCCTGAGGGACCTGGAGCTCAATCTACAGCCATTTATGCGCTCCCTCTCTTCCCATCTCACTCTCTCGCTTTCTCATTAAAGTCCCTTCACACTGGACTTTGATTCAGGAACATTGCTGTTAAATTCCCTGATTGACCCCTGTGTTGATTCAACTGTACAGTGTAAAAAAATAAGAACACTACAAAAATTCCTGCATCTGAGCGGTTTAGATCTACTACCTCTAGAGAGCAGGGGGTCCATCATAAAACAAAGTATGTGAAAGATGACCACTTACTCTGACGATTCCAACAGAAAACCTCCATGAACTCATAAGATCGATAACTAAATGCCCTCCAGTATTTTGTAAGAAAGAGCAAATGCAATATCATGGGTAATATGTCTACATCCTTCAGCATCCATCAAATTCATCATCTACTGGACATGTGTCAATTACAAGGCCAGAAGGCAAACAACACTCCAGAAGTTTTCATCTGACCAGCCATTTCTGTTACTCCGCAAACACCTAGGTTTGAAACACATTAGCCCATAGTCCGGCTGAGATGCGGCATTGCTGTTGATGTACAAACACTTGAAGCTACAATATAGGAGCTCAGAAGATTGTGATCCAAGCAACATTGGGGCACATCATTAGCTTATTCTAATCATTAATGATACCAGAGAATAAGAAAATTATTGGAAATACCATACAATTGTGACACTTTAACTGTGGCAATTGTGGGTGAAATCAGAATAATATGTACATACATATACATATTGGATCAATCTCAGTGGAATGAATATGCACATTATACCAGTTAGACTTTTGAATATATATATATATATATATATATATATATATATATATATATATATATATATATATATATATATATATATATATATATATATATATATATATATATATTAGGGGTGTAACGGTTCACGGTATGTATTGAACCGTTTCGGTACGGCCTGTTCGGTTCGGGACGCTTGCGTACCGTTTCGGTATTCAGTATTTTTATTAAATAATATAAATGTATTATCAGCGTGATATTAAGCGCAGCGGAACAATGTTCCTAGGCGAGTTTCCGCACGGACGCTATTGACTGACGAGCACGAGCGCGAGAATCATATCAAAAGCGAAAGAAAAGCCAGAGCTTGAAGACCCTCTCACTTCACTACGGTCTCGTGTTTGAGAACACTTTCGCTTCTCTGTTAAAAGACATAACGGGAATAGACGAGTGGATAAATCTAAAGTTGTATGCCGACATTGTTCCACGGAGATAGTTTCCGCACGGACGCTATTGAGTCACGAGCGCGAGAAGGAAAATGGCATGGCAAAAGCGAAAGAGAAGCCAGAGCTTGAAGACCCTCTCACCTCACTGCGGTCTCGTGTTTGAGAACACTTTCGCTTCTCTGTTAAAATACATAACGGGGATAGACGAGTGGATAAATCTAAAGTTGTATGCCGACATTGTTCCACGGAGATAGTTTCCGCACGGACGCTATTGAGTGACGAGCACGGGAAGGAAAATTACATGGCAAAAGCGAAAGGGAAGCCAGAGCTTGAAGACCCTCCCACCTCACTACGGTCTCCTGTTTGGGAACACTTTGGCTTCTCTGTTAAAATACATAACGGGGATAGACGAGTGGATAAATTTAAAGTTGTATGCCGACATTGTTCCACGGAGATCGGGCAGGCAACACATCTAACATTTTCTACTGCTGGAGATATTATAACCAGATATATGCTCTCTTCAGAAAATGTGGATAGGTAATCTATCCTAACTAGTAGCAGTATTTCATTTTTTATTAAAAAAAATGTGTTTTTCTTTATAAAGAGTGCAATTTATTTAAAATATCACCCAAATGTGTCACTTTTATTTATTTTATGCAAGAATTCTATTGTGTATTGGCAGCTTTTCAAAATAAAGATTATGTAAGTTCTTATTGTTTTGTACCGAACCGAATAAACCGAACCGAGCTCTCCAAGACACTGTACCGAACCGAATAC
>SRMA01025852.1:37824-65858 GCA_007224835.1 Danionella cerebrum | reverse complement strand
TATATATATATATTATTAGTATATTTTTTTAAGTTTCAAAAGAGTTTCTTGACGTTAAGGGTTTTTTATCGAGAGTCCGGTACCTGGTAGCGTTGCAGCGCTTTTGCCCACTCCTGCTTCAGCATCACGTGCTTGTCAGGATGGACAGCATGACGGTGGTTGCGTACATCAACTCCCAAGGAGGGGTTCGCTCCCGCCACCTGCACTACCTCGGCCAACGACTGCTCCTGTGGAGTCAGAGCAGACTACTATGCTCAGAGCCATTCACATCCCCGGCACTCTGAACACGATCGTGGACTCGCTGTCAAGGTTCAGACCCGCCGCAGGGGAATGGCGTCTCCACCCCCTGGTCGTCCAGTAGATCTGGGACAAGTTCGGGGAGGCACACATAGATCTGATTGCCTCCCAGGAAAACACCCACTGCCAGCTCTTTTTCTCCCTGTCCCTGGATCCTCTCGGGACGGACGTGCTGGCACATCGCTGGCCCAGGAAGAAAGCCTATATGTGTTTTCCCTAGTGAGCCTTCTGGCACAGGTTCTGTACAAGGCCCGGGAAGACAAGCACAAGCTGCTTCTTGTTGCGCCCATGTGGCCCAACAGAGCATGGTTCGGCGAACTCTCCTCACTTTTGAAGTCCCTCCCTGGCCGATCCCCCTGAGACCGGATCTTCTTACTCAGGGGGTGTTCAGGCACCCGTGACCGGATTTATGGGCCCTCCTAGTATGGCATATCCATCCGCGGTGGACCCCCTGCCTCTTCCACTGGCAGTGGTGAGGACCCTTGAGCACGCGTTAGCACCCACCAATAGAGCGTGCTATGTGGGGAAGTGAGGTCGGTTTTTCAATTGGTGTGCTTCCCAGCGGGAAGACACAAGGACATGTCCGATCAGAGTCGTGCTGACCTTCCTCCAGGAAGGGTTCGACCGGGGGCTGTCACCTTCGTCCCTTAAGGTCTACGAGACGGCAATTTCCTTCTTCGACCTTCGGGTCGAAGGGTAATCGATTGGCAGCCACGATCTGACACTGAGATTCCTCCAAGGGGACTAGACGGCTACGTCCTTTTAGGCCCCCCTCTGTTCCCTCTTGGGACTTCTCCATCGCCCTGAGAGGGCTGAGGATGTCCCCTTTTGAGCCTTTGACCGTCTCAGATCTGCGGGCCCTCTCTCTGAAGACGGCACTTCGGTTGGCCATAGTGTCCCTTAAGAGGGTTGAAGATCTCTAGGCCTTGTCCGCCGACGAATCCTGCCCCGGGAGAAGGCAGAACCAGCCCAGGGAATTCTCTGTCCAGTCCACACCCTTCGGCTCTACTTGGACAGAACCTGGCAGTTCCATATCTTCCAGCAGCGCTTAATTTGTTTTGCGGGCCAGCGCAAGGGGTGTCCCAGCAGCGATTAGCTTGTTGGATTGTGGAGGCTATCCAGCTTGTTTACTAGGCGAGTGATGTACCCTGCCCTCTAAAGAAGCTGAGGGCCCACTCCACCCGCGGCATCGCCGCCTCTTGGGCTTTGGGTAAGGGGGTCTCACTTGCCGACATTTGTAGAGCTGCGGGCTGGTTGACCCCCCAAACCTTTATCAGGCACTACTGATAGTGCCCTGTACCAGTACCCTGGTGGCAGTTAACCGGGTGCACAGTTTGGGGAGGACCCATGGATGCATATCCCCATGGGTCGGTCGAACATCCATTCCCTCATCCCCAGCGCCAACATTAGATGAGGGCTCTGGCCTGGCACCTGACTCTGTCAGAAACAGGGTTAAGGATGTGCCATGCCAGCAGATCCTTTCTTCTTTAGCATGCGTCAAGCGTGACGTGGTAGGCGGCCGCATAAGCAGCTGGACCAACACAACAGTGTGGAGGCAGCAGCAGTAAACAGCAGTTAACACACGGTGTACACACTGTCAGCGATTGCACGTTGATAGCAGCGATTGTTGCTTAATCTGAACATTTACCTGTGGTAAGAGAAGGAAGGACGATATTGTAGCATAGTCTATTTTAACCTTAATGTTGGAAGCTAAAGCGAACGTCGTCTAAAATGCTAACATCGTGAAAAATCTTTTATTAGCTGTCTAATATCCTGTCGAATCTCTGAAGTACACATAATGTTAGTATCTATTCCCAATTACCGCGAGTGAAATTTAGTGTCATTAGTACTAGTTCCCAAAAAGTTCTCCCAAAGGGATTAATAAAGTAAATTCTATTCTATTCTATTTTCACCGCATGCAATGTACGAGAAGCCCTCTAGGGGCTAAGCCCCCCCCCTATCTGTCAACTCTAGTGACTTCCCTGGTAATTCTGATATTGCTGTGGAATATATATTCCCCACAAGTACAACTATAAGTTATATTTTACTTTAATATACGAGTATACTGTAATAAAAACTAAAGCAAACCACTGTTAAATACAGTTTATTGCTTCACTAGAACCAAGTTAATCTATAGTTAATTTGAGATTACTTGGAAATACAACAATATACTGTATAAATCTGAAATTTCTAAATTAAACAAATACAGTAATTACATTATATGATTACAGCATTTTTAACATGTTTTAAATTGCTTTAATTGTTAAAAACTAAAGTTATTTATCTTTTTATTAACGTCCCATTCGTTCGTTAGGTTAGGAGGTTCTTGGTCATTATTTACACAGAATTTATCATGAATACTGACCAGAGACAGACGCGCGGGTTTCCTGCTGGAGCTGCCCGTGCAACAGGTCAGGGAGCTGGGGTTGGATCAGTCGAAGCTCCTGCTGAACGCGACTGGGGTTCAAACTGAAGCTCCTGTGGAAATGTAGGTGAACCACGCCGAGCAGGGTGCCTCTTTGTAGGATTCTAAGCTCCTAGTCACAGCCCTGAACACGTTTTTGATGCTGTGGAGCATTTTAAAGCTTGGTGGTGCAGATAGAAACTTAACAATCCCGTCTGCCATTTTCCAAACCAATGCTGCGCCTCTGTAGCTCCTCCCACAGGTCTGCCGATCAAACGGAAAGTAAACACGCGTGCATTCACTGGCGAGTAGCGCTTTTTTCCGCGCGAACCGCGTTCGATGTGAACGTACCTTTAGATTTATGTTTCGTTTCTGATCAATTTTTAAGGTCACTGTAAGTTTTTTTCGTTGCTTATTATATTTTCTAGTGTTTAGGGTTTATTGTAATTGTTATATTTTTGTTATTATTTCTTTGCATTTCCCTCTGGGATTATTTTCTATTTTATGTTGTGTGTAATTCTTTAATTCTGTTTTCATAAGTTTTATAAACTCCATCTGCTTCTTAAAACATAAAGATTCCACCAAAACTTAGTTAATATTTATTTGGCTGCAAGTGTTAATATTTACAATAACTTTAAAATAAAAATCTATCACTACCAGCATTTAAAGCTTGAATATACCGTCCTTTATTAAAAAAAAAATGTGTTACATGTAAATACAAATTCAAGTGTGTTTTGTGTTGAAAAATGAACAAAATATATCTACTGTGCGATATCTGAGGCCACAAAGGATGGTCTTGATGTATCCTCTGAATTCAGGAAAAAAAGTAAGACGCATTTTAAGGACCCTTTGAGTTTTGGCTAAATGACACGGCCTTGGCGCACCATTGTGACGTAAGGGGCCTTAAAATACACACTTGGGAGGATGCGCACTTCTGGATTGGGACACAGCATATGCGTGTAGAGTATGTTTTATGTACAGTGTTGCGATATAGAGTTGTATTATGACCTTGAGTGTACAGTACTGTTTTTTTTTAACTGGTGTCACCTGTGTCCAAGTGACCAAACGACACTACTACTAATTAATTACAAAATATTAACTAAAACAAATAAAAATGATGGCTCATACAGAATGAGATATAATTGTTTAGAGATCTTGCAAACCATTAATCCACATAAATATACCTTAATGGAAAAGAAATAATAGCTTAACCTATTTGAAAGTGTTTGGGTTTACTCTGATTTGTTTTATTCACAAGAGTCTGATGAGTTTCTCATGGATTTATTTTATCCCTATTTCACCTCTAAAATGCACTAAAGAATGCCACGCAAAGTTACATCTACACCTAACTCAATCCTTGACTTTAAATGTTATTTACCTCAAACAATAAATCATTTCTCTTGATTCGCTTCATTAAACAAAAAGACCCCTGAATGTGACATTTACATTTCAAAGTGATTTTCATTTTTAACAGCAAAGAGAAAATGCATGCACAAAAGGTCAGTGGGCACATCTTTGAACCCACAGCGAGAGACGCGTGCAGCTGTATGTGTATGAAAGAGAGATGAAATTTGGAGACAAGGTAGGAAAAGCTTGTCAAATTTCCTCACACTCACAAACTCTCATTTCACATGTTCCTCTGCCTTGGTATCTGCATCCTCACAGTCCTCATGAAGCAGCACTTATGACAAGAGAACAGCACCAACCTGCGCTTCAACACAATGCTGTCTCCCTCTCTTACACACCTCTCCTAATCTTCCCCTTTCATTACCATGCTCTCATTCTTCCTCTCTCCTTCCATCTCCTTTTGCTTTTGTTCCATATGACAGAACCATTTTAACTTGATGTGTAACAATAGTTCCTGTAAGCATTTTTCAAGCATCTTCTGCCAATTTTCACTTCAGCTTGTCTCTTTACAAAAAGGTAGTCAGTCATACAGAGAGAGTTTGGCGTATGCAGCTTGATCTCTAGAACAACATACAAACCATGCTGCAATTTCTGGTTTGTGTGTTACAGCTGTTTTATTTGTATGTACCACATTTGTCATTTTCAAAACATTACATTCCTTTTTGCTTTTTGTCTATCTCTTGATTGGCATGACACCATGTACAAGTGTTTAATGTAAGACTTTACAAAAGAAAAGTTATATACATATTAAATAAGCCACAGAAGCACCACAGGGCTCAAAACACATCAGCAGGAATATCTCCGGAACCTGATCAGATGAATTATCCACACAGCCAATCACTTCCCGTTCTTCCTCTGCAAAGTGATTGAGTGTCTAGTCTGAGGCTTTTCAGACTTTTGGAAATTTTACCTGTGAAAACCTACCATTACTTAAGAAGGTGATCCACTTCCTGCTTCTCCTTAATCTGCTCATCTGGCCACAGACATGTCATATATAAACTCCAACTCCATGAAGGCCAGAGTCTTTCATCGAGGTTTTCTGTCGTCAAGGTCAGTTGAGGTTCCTTCGTTGAGGTTTCTCCGTGGTCTAGTTCATTCCCCCTGTGTTTACCTATCCCTCTGAGTGATTCCAATATGACAAACATAGCTTTCAGGATCACAAAGGAAAACTTCGAAACCGAAGATGCTGCAGAGTGTAAACCAATGAAATTTGAAACAAAAAAATTTTTAAATTAAAGTTGATTTTTATGGTAATTACTTGATTATTTTTTTCTTTGTTACCAATTTTTTTTTATTAATTTATCTATAATTGTGTTCATTTTCACCTTAACCTAAGTTGGAAAAAGACTTTATGAAGAAAACAAAAATTAAAATACTTAGAAAAATATGTTACATTCAAACAAGTCACATAAATATTCAGCGAATGGTCTGAAAAATGAATTTTTCAAGTGAGCAGCAGTTCTGTTAGAGCAAATGCCTTGTTGATGCCAGAGGTCAGGAGAATGGCCAGACTGGTTCTCAAAAAACCATTTGTTACAACAGGGGCGGGCAAAGTCTTTTCTGGTGTCATACCTGGATTTTGGTCCAGCCCCGCTTCAGAAGAAACACTGGCAGCTTTAAACAAACTAAGGAGAGCTTAGTTATTAGAAGCAGGTGTGTTTCATGAAGGTTGCCACAAAACTGTGCAGGGCTGCGGCCCGCCTTGCTCACCTCTGCGTTATCTAGGTATGCAGAATAGCATCACTGAATGGACAATACGGTAAACCTTGAGTTCTCAAAAAATTTTGTTCTCAAGAACAGAGAATAAATGAAAATAAAGTAAAACAAGAAATGTGAAGTTATATATATTTTAAATACACCAATGTGAGGGTGTATTTAATATATTCTGCCAATTTTTTTGACCGACTGTACAGTGTACATTTTGTCCATTTTCTTTCAAATCTTCAATCTCCTAGAGTAGGACTCCACTCTAGTAGGAGCTTATGCCTCCATAATAAATAACAGAAACACCCCGGTGCCATGACAGCGGGGCAGTTAAGTGGCCAATGAGGACCTAATTACGGCCCTCTGATCTCCTTTAGTCGAGAAGCCTGAGGGCTTAAACCCGGAACAATTTTCCTCCCTGTTAATTACGCAATTATTCTATTATTGCAGATTGATGGATAGAGCTTTGCTGTGGGTGTAACCTTGTGGTCTTCAGAGGTGACGAGAGCTCTTCAGAGCAGTCTGAAGAATAGTTCCAGGACCCAGTCCTCCACTCTTTCTAATACACATTAAATTAACTGCAAATGAATGCAAAAGATTCATGTTAATGGAAATATAAATTACATAGAGGGGGTGGCAGCATGGGAGGCTCCCATTTAAGAGCCTGGCTATTGGTATTTAGATGCCAGAGGTTCCCGTTAATAGCTTATGATATTTTTTATAGTTTAAAGGACAGCACTACACATTTTTCTTCTTTAAAAATGACACATCATTTCGATCAATTTAGAATAAATACATGTTCTAAATAATTCAGGGCGATGACCTGAAAAATCTAGAAGAAAGTATATTGAACATTTACTAACTAATGACTTCCTCTGCAAGCAAAACACACTTTCAGGAGAAAGGATTATCCATATAAAGATTCTAAGAAGCACTTAGACCTGACCACATGGACTGATGTAATCATATATAATGGACTGTGATGATCCAGGCCAACTTTATATTGGCAGGATGTACTAATGAACTGACTTCAATCGTCTATACTCACAGCTAATGTAGACTCCACTAAAGTCTGCCCTGGTCACATCTGCCCATATCATTCAGCAGATATGCATTCATTATCATGTATTTACATTATAAAGCGATAGTTTTCAAACACTAAAAGGAAACACATTAACATACCCTTATTCTGTTCAAAATTTCTTAAAGCTTTATGAACTTTATGTTGTGCTGTTTGAGGTTTTGGTATGTTTTGCTTGCAAAAATAGGGCTTTGTCAGAGATTCAATAATGTTCTTTCATGAAAATGAACCAAAATCGACAGATGAGTAAAAACACACAAAGTTAAACCCATAAATTTTCCTCCAGAGATTTTCCTTTTCAAAGCATTGTTGGTCTGAATAAGAAATTAAATATATAGATGTTAAACTCAGTGAGAAGTGATATAAAGTTCATATGATTAATGTGCAAGTAAATATTTAAACAAAATTTGCATAAATTTTGGCTCAAAAATGAACTCAATATTTTGTTTTTCCTCCTTTCATAGCCTTTAATTGCTTTCTATAGCTTCCAATTATAGCCTGGATTCCAGCAGAAGGTATTTTGGGCAATTCTTTACAGAAAAATCTTTACAGAACATCTCCAGTCCAGTCAGGTTTGGTGGTTTCCGAGCATAGACAGCCCAGCTTTAAATCATACCACAACTTTTCAATGATATTCATGGCTGGAGGGCCATTCCAGAACGTTCTACGTGTTCCTCTCCATTGATTCCTAAATAGATTTTGAGCGATATTTAGAGTCATAGGGTCAACTTCAAATAAGTCACTGATTCCAGGACATTGTTCACCATAATCTGCTAATAATGAGTGGAATCCATGCGACCCACACCTTTAACAAGATTCCAAGTCCCTGCACTGGCCACACAGCCCCACAGCATGATGGAACCACCACCAAATTTCACTGTAGGTAGCAACTGTAACGCCCCTTGTTTTGGCTAAATAAATCTATTTAATTTACATCAGAGTTGCACACAATCTCCAGCAAGGCATTCTAGACCTTTGGAGCTGGTCTGTGGGTTGTCTATGACTGCTCTCACTGTTATCTGAGATTTTTCTTGGTCTGCCTGTTCGGTCCTTCACTAGAATGGTGTATCTCATCTTCCAATTCTTCACAGTTGAAACAGAGAGCTTAAATCTCGGAGAGCTTTTTGTATCCTTCCCCCAAACCACGATGTTCAACAATCATTGATTTCATCAAGACTTAATTAGTAATTTGTGCTAAACGTATTGAAATCCATACAATGACATGGGTGCCTAAATTTATACCCGTGGATAATTTTGTTTAAATAAGTCTTACACGTTACATAAAACGTCAATATGTTTCCTATATGATATACATATTTAACTGAAATTTCTTATCCAGAAAACCAATGAATTATAAAGGATAATCATAAAAATGTACAGGGGTGCCCAGACTTTTGCATAATACGGTATACACCTACCTGTTCAAGAAAAGTCATTGTCATGCTGCTTATCTGAATTTGTGTCAAAGAACCCTGTTTCAGTTTAACTCGGGTTCTTCATCTGTGTTCTCTGCAGTCTTCTCAGGTTAAAACTTTTTTCTCAAACTTTTTTTTTATCCTGTCACAAGTTAAAAGGAATAGGTTTCTTTGCCATGGTGGAATATATTCTTTTTTTCTTTATACTAATCTTTTTGCATATTTTGTTTTTCCGCTGGGCATTTTCATTTGCTCTTTCCATCATGGATTGGACCATTAGGGCAGCCATTTAATGGAAGCCACTCATGTGAAACGCAAAGATGTGAACTCGCATTAACATGTGTCCATATCGCTCAAGGTACATGCAATGACTTAAGACTTTATTGCCTCCGCCTACGGCTACAATCACAAACCCAATCTATAGAAAATAATGTGTTGGACCATGAGTTTCAGTATATTCCTCAAACACAGAGACAAATCAAGTACAGGCTAGGAAACTCACTGAAATTATACCTTTCTGCATACAAAGAGCAGAATTTAAAGTGGGTATGGAAAGTTTCAGACCCTCCTAAATTTGATATAGTGAAATCGTAAAACTACATATTATAGCTTAAATAGATTTTATTTTTTACACATTTTTTTTAACAAAACAACTTTTTATTTAGGAAAAACAGAATTAAGGTAACATCCCTTCTCTTTTAGATTAGCGTTTGGGGTCTCTCTCAATGGTAGCTTTAAAACAAAACACTTCAAATTGATGCAAAAACAAGTGACGTATTTAAATCACCAATAAAGTTGATTGTCTATACCAGTCGAAACTCAATTAACTCAAGTTCAGAAAAATCCCATATACAATTTTTTTCTGTAGTTCAAAGTTTTCCATACAGAAAAGCAAATTAGGCCTAAAAATCTGAAAATGGCCCTTTCCTTCATCCAGCAAAAAGATACAGAAAACAGTATACCTGGAGTCTGCATAACTAATCAATCAAATAAGGATCCCATCCAACATTCCTGGGTCACGAAATAAATAATCCACAGAAATAAACAATCCACATACCAACATAGTCTGTAACTTTTGAGATGGTCCCTAAATATGTGAATTTTAAATGTCCAACGTCAAGCACTTAATCCGATGGTTTAGCATCTCACCGTCTTGTTTGGTGTACACATAGTTCGATCTGTTTTTTGCAAGGAGAAAAACAATTTGAACAATGAAAGCTGGTTCTTTTTATGACTTGAGTAAGACGTAAAAGAGCCTCCCGGTTCACATTTTCATAACGACTTTGTACAGGAAAGAATTTGCTCACCAAAAATCCTCTTGTGGTGGAAAATGAGGCAAGAAATATCAAATCATTAGTCGATTTATGAATTGACAAAATCACAAAGTATTTATTTAGGTTGGATTGCGTTGGTTGCATAATGTTCGGGCTTGGCAATCAGTCTTAAATACAATACTAAGATAGGCTGATCCCAGACATTGACAATACAATTTAATAAAAACATGTTTACAGAGTTAGCAGTTTAAATGTTTTAATTAAAAATCAATTCCTCCCAACTGACCTTTCCGTCGAAGCGGAATCCAGAATCACACCACGTAGGCAGGAACTTCCACTTTTGCTTCTTCGCTTGCGATCGCTTTAAAGTCAATGGAATTTTTTTGGTAGTGTGACTTTAAGACTTTTTCACAAAGAGACTTTCAACTCTCCGAATCAGGTGAGAGAGCACGCATACAAATGCTCCCTCTTTTCTGAGACTTCACCTCTCTCCTACCGCATTCATTTTGTGTCAATAAAACGACCGTAGTTTCAGCCAAAATGAACAAAAAGTAAAACTAAGAAAAAAAATGTACTAGCCAATGAGAATCACTGTTACCCCCATGGAAACTTTGTGTCAGAATTAAAATTAGAAAGTGAAAAATTAGAAAATGCTATTAGCAAAAGATAGCTGAAAATGAAACCAACAAAAAATAATTCTTTTTTAAATCAATGTTTTGTAGTAAGTACTTGATTAACTTTGTTTTCAGGCTGATTTTGTTTCTTTGTAATTTATTTTTGCTTGTTTTAGCTGAAATTGTGTTCATTTTATTGGCACAAAATTAATTCCATACTCTCATGCGCTTGAGCGCTCTCCTCATACATGCATGCATATCCTATACTCGCATTATCTCAGTCATTAAATAATGAGGAAACCAAATACAGAAAACAACCCGTAGATGTCATTATTGGGAAACACTGAATGATTTATACACAGGGTTTTAAATTAAACTAATATCATTAACACAAAATGTGTGTTGGTTACATTTTTGTCCCTAATTAATAAACAAACAGCAGGCTATATTGGCAGAAAAACACAGAATTTATTTATTTAAAAAGAAAAACTGAAATATCACATGATCTAAGTTTCCAGACCTTTGCTGTGTCCCAGTCCAGAAGTGTGCATCCTTCCGAGTGTGTATTTTAAGGCCACTGACATCACAATGCTGTGCCAAGGCCGTCTCATTTCCCCAAAACTCGCAGGGTCCTTAAAATGCACCCTTCAAATGTGTTCTACTTTCCCCTGCATTCGAAGGATGCATTGCGACCATCCTTCATGGCCTCAGATATCCTTCAATGCAGTGTTTTTTTTTTTTCATTAGAATCGACACAAAACACACTTTAATTTGTATTTACAGGTAAGTGACACTTTTTTATATAAAGGCCTGTATATTCAAGCTTAAATACTGGTAGTGATAGACGAATTGTAAAACATATTTTTATTTTAAACATTTACTTCGAACTTTAACACTCGTAGTCAAATAAATGTTAACTAAGTATTGGTGGATGTCATGATATTTTAAGAAGCAGATGGAGATTATAAAACTTATGAAAACAGAATTAAGCTAGACCGTCTGGTTTAAATTACACACAACATAAAATAGAAAATAATCCCAGAGGGAAATGTGACCAATGCAACCAAAATTAAAATACAGAACATGATTTAATACAATGTATTCAAAAAAAAAAAGACAAAAAGATATAGAAAGAAAAAAATATAGCAATTAAAAATAAACCCTAAAACACTACCTAAAACAATTAAGCAACTTGCAGTGATCTTAAATATTTATCGGACACAAAACATAAATATAAAAGAATCCTCTAAAGAAAAATATGAATAATACAAGAACGTTTCATTTATTCATTTCTGGATCCAAACTACTGATCCAGCTGGTGGCACTACTGTACCATATGCAAACTGCCAAAAAACAACAGAAGAAGAATAAGAGATCTGACAGTCCCGTTTACCAAGGGTTTTTTGCAGCCTTCGGAGGATCCTCCCAAGCCGCAGCCTTGGAGGCTGGGTGGAAAGGACCCTCCGAAGGCTTTTAGAACCTGAATTGGGACACAGCTATTATATTTATCTCTGGTGCTTCCTTTTCTTCTGATCATCCTTGAAATGGTTCTAGACCTCCATTTGAGTCCAGCTAAGTGTGATTATACTAACTGGGCTTTATTAGGACAGCCACATACCTGTCTATGCAAGACCTTACAGCTCACAGTGCTTGAAGCAAATGAGAATCATGAGGTCAAACGGACTGCAAAATAGCTCAGAGACAGATTTGCGGTATGGTACAGATCTGGCCATAATTACAAAACCTTTCTGCGGCCTAGTGATTTCTTAAAAGGAAGAAGTTTGGGATGATCAGATCCCTTTCTGGAGGTGGTCATCTGGCCAAACTTAGCAGTCAGGTGCAAAGAGCCTCGGTGAAGAAGAACCCAAAGATCACTGCATTGCTGAGCTCCGGAGATGCAGTCAGAAAATGGGAGAAAGTTGTAGCAGTCTGACCAAAGCCTCTCAGTTCGAGACACATAAAAGCCTGCCTGAAGTTAGGTATTAAAAAAAACTCCAACATGGTGAGAAATAAGAGTCTCTGGTCTGATGAGGCCAACATAGAATTTGCAACCTGTGCAATAGAATCCCAACAATGAAGCAAGGTGGTGGCAGTATTATGCTGTGGGGGTGCTTTGTCAGCTGCAGGGACAGGGCACTTGAGGGAAAGAAGAATGCAGCAGTTCTCAAACATCTGGTTTCTGACTTAATGCTGCTAAGTTTGCATCTATTAAGTTTGCCACTAGAATAAATACACACTCATTTCACTCCACTTCAGGGCACAAAACCCATTGAATATCTGCTAAAAAAAACTGCTTCATTTTTATTAAATTCTAAAGACATTTAAATGCCTTTCTTAAGACAAGTGGGATTTCTTTGAAGAATGAAAGGCCTTTGGGTTATGAGCAGCCTGTGAATTGAGTATGCGGTGGGCTGTAGAATGTCTCAGAGAAAAATAAAGAAGGCTGGAGACTCCATCTAATTGCAAGATGATGGTATGTTAAAGGCTTCTTGATTATAAAGCTGCAGTTAAGTGCTATTGATCCGAGACCTGTAGGGGATGTCTCAGTCAGGCGGCATTAGGACCCAAACCATGTCATGAATTATTTAACATGCAACTGACAAGCTCTACTGGCAGCCAGCAATCCCAGGGCAACTGGAGCTCAGCCTTGACTAACTTCTCTGGTCACACGTATTCGTTCCCTCACTCACATCCCCACTGGCCCCTGGCTAGCCCTCAACGGAGCCAGATTGTTGTCGAGAATCCATCGACCCAAAACCGCCAGAGGTTAATACATGAACTGCTCACAGACTCGTCTACCTGCAGAAAATGAAGCAGACAATATGAAATCACAACCCCAGTGCTCTGACCCAGAAGAGGGCAGAAAAGCAACAAGAGCAACGTCACATAAACATTCAGTGCAACTCTGACAACTGACCCAGCGCAATCAGAAGCTATTTTCTGTAAATCAAACATGTGTTTGCTTGTTTTCTGTCATTTTTTTAAGTCATTAAAGGTTCAAACTTAACCCTTAGAAGTCCAGGGCCTTTTTGAGTGTTGAAAACAAATAAAAATCCTTAAATCCTCCCAAAAAGCAAAGACGTGGTCTAAACAAAAAACAGGCAAGTAACAAGACAACCTTGTAAACTAAACATAATTAGTATCACCTTATCCCACCCAAATGATGTTTTTCATAGTATTTTCCCCAACCATATTTTCAGTTTCACTTGTCTAATTCACAGGCATTTTAATGCATTTTTAAAATGTGATTTTCAAGATTGATTTGATAGAAGGTGTGATTTACAAGTCTATCTTTTTAAACAAATATCTGCTTTTCAAATTAAGGTGGAATGGTCGAGATTTCCACTAGATGCCAAATTCCTCAAATAACCGCAATATGCCGTAGATGTTTACATGCGCACAGTTCATGTTCTACGTGTTCTACGTAAGGATAAGCAAAGTTAGACCTCAAGGTGTAAAAAAGGATTATGCATTTTTTTGGGCCTGTTTAGTACGTACACAAGCTTTATAAATTAGGACCCTAGGAATTTAACTTTTTTATCACCCTCTGACCTTGTTTCCTTTGTAAAATTCAGTTCCTACCTAAACCTAAGGGTTTTTTTTTTTTGTTTCACCCCAAAGGTAGGTAATATGCAAAGAAATGTCACACCATTTTCAATAAAAAACATTAATCGATAAATAAACTCATCCATCTCAAGCTCTTTACCCATTCATCCCTTTTACCAGTAACCCCCCACAGACCCTGTATAATGTATCTTTGTTTGCACCGATTGCAATTATCATAGGGATCAATGGACGCAATCAATGTTTTACAGCAATTAACATCTAATATCCCAGCACAGCCACTTAGTCCATTAATGGAATTCCACTACCTTGCAGGAGTTTGAGTGGTGCGGGTCTATTTCCTCTTTCTGTCGTACAGATTTATGTCATACCAGTGCTATGCGCTGTTACAAGCAAATACTACAGAGGAAGTGATATCTAGAAGCTGTGCTGCATGTCCTGTTATTTAGAGTTAAATGAATAAGATACATTTACACACCATTTGTGTTGCTTTAGGGCATTTTTATCAATACCTGATATTTATTATGTGTATCCACTACGATAATGAAGATAAAACTGGACACCGTTTGTATGCTACAACGCATAGAAGGCACTTAGAACACAGAACGTTGCACTGATGATTGAATCAATCATTAATTCTACAAAAGCAATACTGTTTCATTGTTCCATCTTTCCCAGAAATTCATTTTCCCCCTTCACATTTAATCTGCCATGAAATGATTCTGTGTAGAAAACGTTGCGTCTGGCTGTCGTTGTTGCTGTCAGTGACTGACCACAAGACCTGGCATTTATGCTTCTGTCTCATACAATTACCAATATCATTTGAGCAACTGCAATGAGAACCATCAATCTCTGCTGCTGGGAGCTAAATTTGCCCTCAAGGGTTCAGCCACTTTTCGTAGCATCAGACTCCCAAAACAAAGAACTTTTGATGCTTCACTGACCAGCAAAAGTGTTGGCGTAAGCGATAAAGAAGGATCAGGCGATTAAACATGCGGTCAGATAAACTCCTCTCGGGATGCTACAGGCATGCGTTACACTCCGGGGGTATCGACAGGAGGGCAGCCAGCAAAGCCTTTGCCTCTGACGCTTGTGCCACTGCAGCATGGCGAGGGATTCTGCTTCATAAACACTTTGTTTTTGCTGACGATCAGAGGGATGAGCCGGCCGCTACATCCACAGTATTGATCCTCTGATTAGTTTCCTGCAGTTACTGCTCAAACAACCACATAGGAAACAGGGGGATTATTTTAGGGAGTGAGAAAGAGAGATGAAAAGGGAACTGAAGGAAAGAAGGATAAAAAGGTAAAGTTTGCAACAGTAATAGTCGAGGCTTGGGTGAACTGAAGGGAAAGTTTCCACAGTTAAAATGAGGACAATGTTTTTAAATTTCCACAAACTACTCATAATAAATTCAGGCTCAACACCAATCCCAGCAAACAGACAACCAGTCAGAATCATCCACAGTTTTCACCACATCATGCCATAGTCACGATACACATGCTACATCATAATTGTGTTTTTTTTTTCAGTCTGCAATACCGCAGCTCAATTAAAAACAATGGGCGCCAATTTCGTCGCTCCTACGAAAAAGAGTTTCGAATGGCTATGTCAGTTCCGGTTTTAGTATGGAGAATGACCAATGAAAGCTGGCTCTTTTGATGACATGAGTAGGATGTAAAAAAAGCTCTGTGGTGCCCACATTTTCATAGCGACTTCCAGGGCTGGACTGGTAATCTGGCATATCGTTGACCGACACACTTGGGGGCTGGTCGAAATAATATATTTTTGTTTTTTTTGTTTTGTTTTTGGCCAACAACCGGCCCATAAAGCAGGGACAGCTGCCCATTGGTTCATTTTCCATACTGACACTGGGCTGGCCTAATCATCACATTTTTTTGTCTCAGTCCTGCGTACAGGAAACAAGAAAGAAATAGCACACCAAAAGTCTACAAGTCCGTCAAACAGCACTCTGTGATCAGTGATGAACAGTATAAACCATTTAACATCCATGATTTTGTTTTTCTATGTGTTCTTTGAATTCTCTTTTGTCGTCTTCTTCTTACCTGTTTCCATGTGTGGACCGGAGTGCATCTATTGTACCTCATCAGGCAGGGAGTGTCATTGCACCAATATTTTCTTTACTCAGATAATGAGCACCCTGCTGAGAAGCCATCTGAAGATTTGTGCGAATCTCAACTCAGACAGATGTGTAGAGGCCTGTTACAGAGCAGTCCCTTTCTATAATCTGAGTTCTGAACGCATTCAAGGAAGGATAAAGAATGTGGAAGCAGCACCAATTAAGGGTGTTTTAGTATGTAAATCAATAAGGTTTATGCTCTCCAGCGCTTAAGAAACCCTTAACATCAATGCATAATTTGTAGCGCTGTCAAAATTAGCAAGTTAACGTATGATATTAATTTGAAATATGTAACGCATTAAAAGATGAATGCAATTAACGCAGTGGTAGTTTTTTTTTTTGTATTTGTTTTGCAATTCCTTGTATTCTATGTGCAAATATGGTCATCAGTTCATCCCTCTAATTTCGGCCTTTACA
Source organism: Danionella cerebrum (assembly GCA_007224835.1). Classification (NCBI taxonomy): domain Eukaryota; kingdom Metazoa; phylum Chordata; class Actinopteri; order Cypriniformes; family Danionidae; genus Danionella; species Danionella cerebrum. Next base: position 49,541 of record SRMA01025852.1, on the reverse strand, counting down.
TCCACCTTGGTCATGTGACTGGAGTTCTGTCACACGATCAATCGTTATTTTTCCCCGCATTGCAAGCCTGGTCATTTGTTCATTGAGTTTAGTGTATTCCTCCTCCTTTTAAGAAGTCTTGTGTTATTCAGGTTTTCCATACGAGAGTCTTTTATGTTCTCTTTTGTGTTTATATTACTTGTTTTTGTGATCAATAAACTATAATAAATATTGCTTTGAAGCCAGCAGTTAAATGGAGGATATTGATGGTTTAGTAAAATCTGTTTGTGAAAAATATCACAAAAATTTCTATAGTTAATTAAATTTTGAATTTAAATAGTTTATTTGTCTTAATATACAAGTGTTAGGGTTTAGTGCTCGTCAACTGTTAATCCTTAGTTCCGCCCCTTTCACCTGTTCTGCATTTTGATATTTAAGTTGTGATTTTCCTTTGGTCCTTTGTTGAAGTATTGTTGTTTAGTCGTCACGTATGTCTGAGTGTTTATTGGTTTGGTTTCCTGTGCTTTCTCTACAGCCAGAGGCTCCTCTTCCCTAGTCACGTCCTGACGCTGATTTGCTATCTGCTGTCCCAGAGATCTTCTGCTGTTTATTTCTGTTTACGTTCCGTGTAACCTAGAAGACGGTGTCGCCTAAGTTAACATTTGAATAAAGACTTTCTCATTTACCTCGGTGTGGATCTATTCCCTGGAGTCAAGCCGTGACAGCATGTTACATTTACATGTCCAAAATGTTTCAGTCATTTAATTCAGATTAAACACAATTAATTGCAAATATAGTGCAATTTAAAAAAATTTAATCGATTGACCGTACAAAACATTTTGAACATGTAATTTTATGACGCATAAAACAAATTGAACCTATTTCCTTCAGTTTTTCCATACAAACATGTCTTAATGTATTATACATGATATAGCAACGCCAGTACTACCAGACATTGAATTAAGTTGAAACTATCAGGCATTGAAGCTCTCTGATAATTATGCAGTTCATTAGTACATTCTGCCACTCGGACCAATTAGCAATCAAATTAAGCTCACTTGAGCCATTACTTCTGGATTTGTGATTTAGAAACCAATTGTGACTTTGATTATTGTGGTAATTCCTGAAGTAAAGCTACAGTTATTGAGGGACGAATTAGATTGTTAAAATGCTTCATGCACTTTATTAAATGACATGTTCACATAAGTGAATTGCAGCGATAGAGAAATCTATTGCCATTCCAAGAACTTTATAAGACAATTTAAAAACAGAAAAAGGAGCCGTATAAGGTGCACAATTTAACAGGTGATGTCCTCTAGGCCATCAGTATCAATACTGTATTTGTTATTAAATGCTACATCATAGTGTAGATCAGGAACCAATTTCTCAGAGAAAATATCTACCGACTCCTGTCTTGCCAATTAAATTTACCCCGGAGCCGTTCTGTTCTCCAGCACGTAAAACGGTAATCTTGACCAATCCTTTCTAGAAAGTGACAGAGTGGCGTTCACTTTGTGGTGGGATATAACAGCAGGACGCAAGAAAAAGCAATCTTTCAAGCTGAAGCTACACTGGATTCTTATTCGCATTACAGCCAGAGCACCCTATTTGTATTGAATCCATCACATTCTGTCCATGCCCCTTCCTAGTTTAATCACAAACAGTCTTTTATCTAAGCTTTGATATTGGTTGGGGTCTTCATGAGCTATATGCACCCATCTCTATTGTGAGAGAGAAGGTGAGTGAGCTGTTAAAAGTCCAATATTGGGAATGGCTGGTAATAAAAATGCCATTCCAAGTGCACAGCGTGTCGACAGATCTGTGATACAGAAATGTAAGGCCTGTGAAGCGAGTTATCAGCTTCCTTTCTCAGCGTCTCACACTCAACAGAGCAGAGAAATCATCACAATAAGGCAAGCACGAAGGCCTTCCTTGGTCCAAAACTCAATATGATGTTGGGTGAAGATTGCAAAACAGAAACAAGGTAAAGGTCACAGCAGAAGGATAAAATTACTTGTTATGTTTCAATGCAATTTGACAGGATCAAGCGCACACTGCTCAAACTCTCCTTTAGTATAACATTTAAATAACCACAGAGGGCTCTTCCAGCTAGAAGTTCTGTATTTGCTTTCTTGTAATTTCAATGGTGGTCATGAGTGAACAAACACACTAATCTGTGTGCAATATTTACTCACAGCATTCCGAGGTAGCTAAGAAATAATCCAGTTATTCTCTACAGAAAGAAATGTAAATCAGTAGCCTCAGCTTCTCTGTGCTCTGGATTTTCGATGAACAAGCATCTCTCATACACTCTGGATTGATTCATATTCCAGTGCTAAAAATCAATCGGATGCGCTGTAACAAAGCATCACACCGTTTGCACACCAAAAGATAAAACTACACATTGCCATTGATTGGTAGAGTGGTGACTAGCTTAGCGATTACAAGCAACGTGACATATCTGGTAAACAACAAATCCGCTGTCTACCCTTTCTAACGAATTTTGAAGGAAAATACCTCCAAGGAGACCAGCAGGAGATGTGTCGACTTCATTCTGTGCACAATTGGCACACTCAAAATGAAGTGAAGTGAAGGTGACTTTAGGACCAAGTATGGATACAAGGAATTTGTGCTCTACATTTAACCTATCCAAGTGCACACACACAGCAGTGAACAAACACACTGTTAATACACACTGGGAGCAGTGGGCAGCCATAGCTGCGGTGCCCAGGGAGCTGTGGGGAACTGCTCAAGGCCACCACAGTCATGGTTGTCTTTTGATCTCCAGTCAATCACCTGATCCACGAGGCCATAACTGCCACCAACGTCTAAGTGCAGGGATGGCCACCAAAATCACTGGTGCACAGCTTTGGTCCCTGAATCCTCTCGGAAGGCATGGCCGGCTCAAACGACCGAGAACTGGTGTCAATTTCGAACTGTCAGGTGATTGCATCAGGATTAACATTCCTGGACCCAGGGCGATATGTCCCTACAAGAATAAAGTGATGAAAAAGAGACCAAGGGCCTAATGTGTTTTAAGTTGGTGTGTGGATCAGTTAAATCTCAGAATCTGGTGGTCTTCCAGATCAAAAATGAAACTGAAACACGATTATATCAACGATAAAAATTGGCAAAGCTGAAAAATCTCCTTGTCGCAAAATGGAAATCAGGAATAGGCCACTGTAGAACAGCCCGGATCTTCTCAGGGCCCAAGGAAATTTAATGCGTCCAAATGAAGTACACACTTGCTGTACATGCCTGGGTAAATCAGGTGAATAATCTAAAAGGTCGTCCAGATAAAAGAACATGCAGATGTTGTTCATGTATCATAGAACATCGTTTATAAGAGCCTGGAAGACAGCAGTGCCATTGCACAAGCTGAAAGGCAGAATCGGATATTCAAAGTGCACAAGGGGAGTATTAAAAGCCGTCTTCCACTCATCCCCTTTGCGAATTGGAATCAGAAGATACGCATTGCGCTAGTCCAATTTAGTGAAAAGCTTGGTCCTGTGTATGAAGTTGAGTGCAGTACTCATGAGTGGAAGGGGATCGCTATTCTTAACAGTTATTTCCAACCGTATTCTTCACAAAGAAGAAGCTGGCACCGGCAGGAGACGATGACTGCACGATGGTCCCGACCTCTAACGCAGTTGACAAATGCTCCTCTAAGGTTTTCCACTCAGGCAATGAATACAACTGCTAGACTACAGACGGCCCCAGGTCGGAGAACAACCGGGGAGATGATGACCAGTGAAAGCTGGCTCTTTTGATGATGTAAGTGGGACATAAAAGTTTGGTGTTGCTCATCCCACGTTTTTATAGCAACTTCTCACAAGTAACAGAGAAGAGATGCGCCACAATCACTGCTCGCCTCTTCTTGGTGTGAATGCAGTCTTATTTTTGTGAAGTATTGTTTGTCTCTTTCTGTTCATATTTTGTTCATATTTTTTTCATTTCTTTTGCAATTTTAGCTTTACGTAACATGAAAAGTGTCTCCCATATGGATATAATAAATACATAAAGTCATGTGAAAGCACAAACCAAGCAAATCAACTGTTTGTGATGAGAGAATTTAATCCAGAGCCCTCTCAATATACTGTTTATGAGAACACACCCCCACTCCTCACACCATTGGCTAACTTGTTTTACTCTGTAGATCCTCAGAAATAAAATGCAAATACCATCTAATCTTGTCAAGCGATGCCCAAAGCAATCAGAGCACAGATCTATTACAAGAAAGAGATAAGGATTAAATTAATACATTTCCTCAGGGGTAAATCAAATTCTGGTCATTACCAACAAAGATTAACTTCAGGACAGCTGGGGGGGAAGGATCTATTCACCGAAGGATCTAAAATTCCTGGAATGGATTTCAAATTTGAGCAAATTAATTAATTTGATACACATCCAACATGCTATTTGGGTCTGCAGGGTCAACGATGCAGACAAAATTCTTATTATACATTTTTTGCCAAATCTGTGCATGTGATTCTGTTGACGGAACAAAATCTGCAAAATTATCCTGTTGAAGAAATTGGAGAAAGAAATGTCAAAATCATTAATCCATTAACCCATTCATCAACCACACTATTGCATCAGATATTCCACTATTGCATCAAGCATCAATAAGTGTGATCATGCTTTAATGCAAAAGAGCAAAGAAGCATTATTTGTGATTAAAGCCAAAGTCATTCATTAAGCAGGGCTCAATAGTGCTCAATGACAGATGAAGAGTTATCTTGCGACACAAAAGAAGAATTCAATATGAACATTACAGAGCTTTAATGGATGGACAGACCATGCAGAGAGAATGTGGATGATGGTTTGCAGTAGAAGCAATATAATTAGCAGTGATATCAATCAAAGCTGTCTATAAAGGCAGGCTAAAGTGCCTTGAAAACTATTGGAATGTGCAGGGTGCACTTCTAACTTTTTGCCATGACATGGTAGGTGTGTACTGAAATATTAACACAAATGAACAGAATTCAGGAAACATGAGCTACATTTCAAGATTTAAATAAGGCTTTTGATTGAACAAAGTTATAGAACATCAGATGTGAGCAAAACCTACAAAAACAAAATAGGAACTATTAATAAGCCAAATAAGCCATAAGTAGGCTTGGGAGCTAACAAGTGGGCTTAACTCAGAGACCAAGCCGATGGTTCACCAAACAGAACACACTGTGAGAAGTCTTAAGGATCTGAGGGGTAAGCGCACTACAGGGAAGTAGATAATGGTAATAACTCAGAGAGCTAGTCAGGGTGTACAGGAAGTAACACTGGGGAACAACTGACGATAGACCAGTAACTGTTGGGAGTTGTAATTTTTAAAGGGAACTTGAGAAACGGTAAGTGGTTGCAGGTGATCTTGATATATGTTGTGAGCAAAGTTGCAGGCTCTAACACATGTGCCTAGGGGACAAACAAAAACAGTCCCACAGATAAATTCACATGAGCAGCTAACACACGTGTCAACACAAATAACACGTGCTGCCTTTCCACATTTTAGTACTGAATTACAAATGGCTAAGCTCTACTTGCCATAGATTACCTTTGTGTTTCCACAGAATAGACTTGCTAAATTTAATTACATTTTATTCATTCAATCATTTTCCAACCCGATTTACATCCTGGTCAGTCCATCACAGTTAATTACATTTTATTAAACTAAATTAAAGTTAAATAGGGATTATTTAACCTAGGGCATGGGTTTTAGATGTGTGGGGAAAACCAAATGTATGGGCAAAAAAAAAAGAGAGAGTTTTTCCTTTAGCTAGAAAAACCAGTGTGGCTATCACCTCACAGTGGGAACCAAGCTAAGTGAACCATGGACTAGCCCCTTCATCTCCATATGGTCTGCTGTGTACTGAAATATCACTGGTCACTGTCCACAACCTGGAAAGCAGGCTGAAACAACAGAGATACGGTTAGAGAAGCAGTAAGCTAATAGAACTAAAAGCCATTGTTTCCTAAGCAAGAAGATCCCCACAGTAGAAGCTAGTGTCGAGCTGTTAAAAGGCAAGAGCAATCTGGTGGACATCATACCCCACCATTGATCCACCCACTCGCAGCTAAACATGGATGGATGTAACTGGGTGCCACTGGTTTCTGTCAGTTCTGAGCTGATCATGCTGCTGGACATCTTCCAATTTCTAATTAATGTCTTGCATCTTCTGAACAAGTTTCCTTGGCTGACCACTGCATCTGCAATTCTCAATGTTGACTGTTTCTTTTGGCTTCTTCAAAAGGGCTTGAACAGCACATCTTGAAACCCCAGGCTGCTTTGAAGTCTTTGTTGATGCACTATAGCTACCTTGTGTTTTGTTACTCGTCTCAATTTTGCCATGACAAGAAACCATCTTTTTAAGATTTTTTTAAGTCTTGTTGATTCTTTTCATCTTACCCAGCGCTTATCTCCACCAACTCACCAGCATGAAAATAAACTTTGTGTGATTATATCATATGATGTATCAGTGTCCAAACTCATCATAGGTGATATGCAGGAATACTTGCTTCAAGATACGAAATGTTCGAGATATGAAATCTCGGGGTACCACTGTATACTAAACTGCTTTGCTCCAGCATCAATGAAATGCAGCCAGTTGCTGCTTTTTTCTCCCAATGGACTCACATTTCTTGCAGTCTCTCCCACATCTCTCACTGTCGCTCTGTGTATCTGGCCTGTAACACCACACTAGCTGTCTTTAAAGCATGTGTCCTCATTCCTTCTTTTACACAATGGTACGATCCTAGCGGGTCCTTCCATGTGACTAGTCACATGGTGTTCTTAAATGAAGCCCTATTCTTACTTACGGCAGAAGTTTCGGAAGGAATTGGCTCGTTCACAAATGGTACATCACTGCTTGCCTGTTAACCTCAGAATCCACTTTGAAATTCTTGTATTAGGATTTGAGCACTCAAGTTGCATAGACTGTAATCACTCAGTGTTATAATTGCGCTGCTTTTGGTTCATTTTTGAGGGCCTTAAAATGCTCGAAAAACATGCTCTGTATCAGAACTGGTGAAAGTTTACACCTGATTGAAGTTGGTGTGGCAAAATGGCTTTCTAGTGGCAACTAAAGAGTTTCAGTGTTTGTTGTACTCAGTATATTTGTCACACGTGTAGGGTACCAAGACATAAGAATATGGAACACATTTCCAAAATTGTCAAGAAGTCTATTTTGCAAAAATGTATAAAAAAGGCAATTTTTGCTTGTCATCCTATATTCCTATAAATTTTATCTGTTCATCTCTGACTTTGTTAAACTAAACATTGGCTTGTACGGTTTTGATTGGATGCTCAGTGAACCGGACGTACAAGCGTTCGCGTTAAGGCATAACGTTCAAGATCCCAGAGCTGAAGCACGATTGTTCAATACAATGTCACTCGTATATTATCATCATTGACAACTAAATCACTATTCAAGATGGAAAACACCAACCGCCCCCTGTTGCATGAAATCTGTTCATGTCCTTAAGCTTCATGTGAAGAAATCAATAATCTTTATATATGTGGTTATCTAAGGACAGCGTTTGTCCAGCAGGTGGCGGTAGCCACTATTACTGTATGTTGTCAAGGAAACGAAGTTGTGTCTGTGTTAAGAGTAAATATAAAATAAAGAACCCAAAAATTGACTACAAGAGCATGTTGAACCACTGTTCTGAAGCCCCCATGGAAGGTTTGTGCCAGAATGACAAACGTAACTTTCAGGATTGCAAACGAAAAATTAGAAAACAAAAGCGAAGATGCTGAGAGTGTAATCAAAACTCTGAGAACGGAAACCGAAGCTTAAAAAGGAACAAACAAAAATCAAAGTTATGTAAAATCAACGTCAATTTTTATGGTAATTACTTTATTGTTTTTGTTTTCAAGCTGATTTTGTTTTCTTTGTAATCAAAATAGTTGCGTTTGGTTTTGCTGAATTTTCGTTCTTATTTTTGCCACAAAATGAATTCCATATACATAATGTGTTAAGTTTTAATGTGTTTATTTAAGTTGTTTGGGTAACTATTTATATCTTCTTTACTTTTTAAGCTTTGCATTTGTTACAAAGCAGAATTTAAGAGTTTGGCTGCTCCCCCCATTATAAAGCCTCCTACAAAGATATTTCTCTTTCAGGTCATAACTTGGATTCAGCGTACACTGATGATCATTAGCAGCAGGCTGCTTTAATTAGTATAACATACACCTTACTATAATCCCTAAAAGGGAGAGTGGTGGTAGCACTAAATATTGATTTGATTACATTTTTTCTTTTGTTTTTCACTTATAGAATGAATAATAAATCAAATATGGGAAGGTATATAGTTTCAGAAGCTCTTTACATGCATTTTACTACATTTATCATCTTCGCTTGGTGTTTGACCATCACCAGAAGAAAGTCTGGAAGCATACACACCTGGGGGGTATTCCAGAAAGCTTGGTTAACTTACCATATGATAAATCATAACCTCTGGGTTGATTTACCCCAAACAGGCATACCATGAGTATGTCGGTTCCAAAACACCTGAGAAGAGTTAGTTTAATCAACCTCCAACTGGTTACCCAGAGTTAATGCGCGTGCACGGTGCATATATAAAGACATTTTCAATGGATCGCCGATTTCACGAGTCACCATGGAAAGAAAAAAAAAAAAAAAGAGAGCGGCGTATTTCACAGAGGCGGAGTTGAAGGTTTTAATGCACGCTTATGAGGAGTTTAAGCCAATAATATTAATAAAAAGCAATACAGCTGCATCAGCTAAAGCAAGAGAGTTGGCTTGGCAAAAAATAACGGACAGAGTAAATGCGTGAGTGTATTAAATTACAAATTTGGTATTGGCTCCCGTTTTATTATAATACAAAATAATGAAGTATGACTTATACAGCCTTTGAATATGTTATATCACTACGAAAATAATTAATACATGTATAGATATACATAATATGACTAAATATTAAATATGAGTCATAGATTTTACTACAAAGGACAAACCTGCCACTCTGTGGAATTCGTCTTTAATAACAAGCAGAGGTTTATGGCCAGGGAACTGTACAAACGTGGGTAAGAACTGTTTAAGTGCCAGACATACTGTACGAACGGCTCTACACACAGTTGCCTTTCCCACATGCTCTGAATCGCCCACAAAATGTCCAGACGCAAAAAACCTAAGTGCTATGCACAGAATGTTTTCTGTGCTAAGCGCAGAACCGCGGCTTGTCACATTCGCGATATGCGGTTTTAAAAGACGTGTTAAATAAACTAACGAATCTTTTGAAAAACGATAACGCTCTTTCAAATATTCATTAGGGTATGCAAACACATCAATACGTGGTCTTATAACCCTCTCCCGACAAAAAAAACCTCGTATAATTTGTGCTTCTACGTCCACAGGATCCTCATCAAAAGGGCACGCCATGCTCACCAACCTTCTGAAACGAAGTTACACTGAAACATAACCTGCTCCCGAGCAGGTTATCTTCAGAGAGTCAGTTGCTATGGTTACATACATACCCAGAAAGTTACCTTTCTCAAAACCGAGGTTATCCACGAACTTATCCTTAAACATACCCAGGTATGTCACATAACCTGCTTTCTGGAATACCCCCCTGATACTAACCATCTGTTGAAGAAGAATGTACTTAAACATTCGATTTTCCTCCAAAGACTCGATTGAAGTGACGGCATTTGACAAAATAAGTCAGTTTGATAAGTAACATAGCCTCCAAACACTGATGGAATGCTTAAGCATCCAAGCTTTTAAAGTAAAAGATGACAAAAGCAGAATGGGGTCTTTTTTCTTTTATCCAGAAATGAGACATGACCAGTGGCCGGCGTGGAAAAGTGATGCATTTCAAAACCTCTTACATCCCTCTGTACCAAGATCGGTTCGTCCTTGCACACACAAATGTTTGATTTGCTTCCCAAGCCCCTGTGGAGACTGGAACATTCATATCATCCTCACAAACCGTTGTGCACACCCTCAAACCCTTGGATATCCTTCACAGGTTCCTCAATGCATCTTCAGAACGCACGCTCATATTTCCACACCTCACTTTTTCTCTCAACTCACTGAAATGAGTAAAAGGAGGTCTTTCTGTTGTGGGGATCCAATGGGCTTTGAGTGCTGCATTTCCAATCAGTCACAGCTGTGTCAAGGCATTTTTCCTCAAGCTCACCTTCCCCCTTTTTCAGTTTTGTTGGTGGAGAGGTGAAGAAAAAGATAAACACATTTGGCACTTTCAGTTTAAGGTTCATTACACAGCCTCAATCTGAGGCGGGAGAGTCGAAGAGTTAATTCCTTGCCGTGTGAGAGAAAATGCATTAACAGAGTCCTATCCATCTTCAAACTGACATATCCATTTAAATGTTTGCCTCTTATTTCTTCACAGACTGATTCTGTATTTCTCTCGTACACATGCTCTCAATTTTGCTTGCTCAACTTTTTCAAACTTTTTTTCTTTCTAATTCAGATTGTATATTTATTTGAGTTAATCGACTAAAACATAGAGGTCCTTCATATGATCCTGGTGTAAAATGTTTTGTGATAGTAATGATGCCAATAATAATACTACAGTTTAAGTTTGCCTTTCAAGATACGGCAAGGCAAGTTTATTTGTACAGCAAATTTCATACACATAGACCAATGTCAATATATATATAATTTTTTTCCAGGGACTAATTCATTAGTGTACTAAAATGTACACAATTTACAGTAAATAATGATAATTGATAAAATGTAAATAAAAATTGACTTAAATGATAATTCTTTGTAAAAAATAAATTCACAGATCCAACAGTGTGTATCCACCAGTGAACATTTGTTGTCCACTAATTATTTTAAACATTTTATTGACGTATTTACATAAGAATCTACACAATTTTCATTTGCATTAACTGAACTGATTTAATCTTCCACTTTGAGAGTTTATAAAGAACAATAATATGCAGAACACTTTTACATTTGTAAAATAATATAAAATGTGACATTGTATACTTTACATTATATTACAGTTGCAAGGTTAAAGGGGTTAATTACTTAAATATGATAATTCTGTCAATATAATCTAACTACAATATATTTACATTTTGTTATGTGTTTGAAATAGCAAGTAAATAATATAAGAATTAACAAGGAACTGCTTTGATATTAAGGCATTGCTGTTGAGACCATGGATCGAAACATGCTCAGATTAACAAAGTAATAAAAAAGGATCAACTTTTGCTTTATTGATGCTATAAATGTATTGTCTCACCAAATTTTTTGGATGACTATCTTTATATGGAGGGTAGAATATTGTCCATAATTCACATTAAAATAGCCAGACGCTATCCAGAGGAGGTTTAAACTCAGAGAGAGGGCTTCTAGTTTTTGTGAAACTGGCTATTGGTAAATCAAACTACTTTACCTAACGGTAAAACAATGGAAATAGGACACATAGAACATAAATACAATTTAAAAACGGATGTTAAATCACATAATGGTTATAAACGGAAAACCACATAAAGATTAAAATAGAGAACTGTTTAAAGATAAAATTGCTCAGTCAGTAAAAGCACATTTAAAATAGCTGTGTTTTAGCTTGAATTTAAATGTCACTAAAGTGTTAGCACCTTGACCTCTTCTGGTCCTGCTACAGTGATGACAGGGTTGTGAGGGTTGTGATAAGAAATTTCAATCATTGCAGTGTAATCTTAATATCAATGAAAAAACTATGATATATATATATATATATATATATATATATATATATATATA
>SRMA01025852.1:26652-37804 GCA_007224835.1 Danionella cerebrum | reverse complement strand
CCCCATCACTCACGAAGCTCCCTGAACCAGGTTTCATGCTGTCCGCTGCCAACATTTTTAGGCATATTCAGTGGCTTTTCTCTTTCTCTTTACAAACAGATGCATCTTTTACTCTACGTCTTTTGGCTGTTTTTTATTTTGTTCTTTTCTTATTCTGCTGATGATCTGTGCCCCTCTTGCAGTGCCTGTGTGCCTGAATAGAAATAGAAGTTTTTATTAACTTCTATAATTAACTCTTAAAAATTGCACACATAATAAATCAAAGAAAAGAGCAGAGTGAGCCAGACCAAGCTCTATTAAGATCACTGCAACTTAAACAAACTGGCACTCCAGGTTCATACCTGGGGAGAATAATAATATTCCCTCTTCACTTTGTGGCCCCCCCGCGTGGCACAGGAGACGCAACAGTCCCTCAGTTATATATTTAGGATCCTATATTTTAGAAATTAGTTTCTCCAAAATAAGTAGGTAAAACTCAGAGACTCATATTGCCGAGTAAAAATGAGGGCAAGGAGGCGTAGGTGAGAACACACAATTCTTTATTTAAATATGATGGAAATATTAAAATACTTTTTAAAACCAGGGCTAATTGGAAGGGACCCAGACGTAAAGATCTTCCCCCGAGGCTGGTGGTGGGTGGAGCAGCAGCCAGCAGAACCAAACTACACACCAACACCTATCCTCTCACTCACACCATACACGGCATCCTCCATATGACAGAGGCACAGCATCCAGCACCAACCCACTCGTGGTCACAGCACTAGTTCCCCTAAAGCTGGCTTCGTTGCTCCACACATCACCAACACCCTGGGAAGAGACACAATTCGTTACGCCCATGCACACACATACACACACACACACACGGGTATAAAAGAGCTGCTTTAGTGGAAGCCGAGGGAGTTCCTGATAAGCAGAGGCAGTAAAATGTAACAAATGACTTCCAAATAGTGCAAACACCGACTGAGAGCAACCTAATCACCCATACACACTTAAGTCTGTCGGGAAAAGCACAACTGTTCGCATGAGCGGAGGGCACGGAGATGTGCGTGTTTTCCACTCTTCCCCAAACTTGGCTAAAACAGCGCTGGCAACCAAGGGAAAGCCCTAGTGACGAGTCACGGAATCCCCAGTTCTTCCGGGTCCGCAAAGCAGCAGTGTCTGTCACCTGCACATAAACGCAAAACAACCTAACCTTTGTTGTTCAAAGTTAAGTTTCTTCTCTATAAATTACAGGAGTCAGAGAGAAATCCAAGGGCAGAAAACAACGCATACTCACAGAGCAGGGCGAAATATATTGCGAGGGCCGTATGTAGGCGGAGTTTCCTCAGAACTCAGTAGGTTTCACGAATGTAAACAGCGCCGCTTTAAAAGGTGTATTAAAATTACGTTCTGCAATCAGGCTGACTATGATCACGTTTTAATACACATACCTTTTACAAGCTGTGGGAATAGCTTGAAACGCCTTGCACCTGAAGCCAAGACTATAAGGCTTGTTTACCGCTGAGGCTCCTCTGAGCGGTCTCCAGTCAGCGCGCAAAATCACAGCACCCGACGAGCTACTAGAGCAATGGAGCTACATCAGAACCGCCGATCCTAAATACAATTCAAACGCCACCACCGAACATACCTGTTGCACGCCAGCAAACGACACGGTAAGGATAACGATCCTGGAAGGCAAAGCTGGCACCCGTGGGAGCACACCGCGGCATTAGAAATAGGAGTCCCTTTATACTCCCGATTAAAAAACACCATTGGCTAACGAGGTATAATTTGGTAATTAGGGAGAGGTGAAATTCATCATACCACAACTTCACGCATGTTCAGCCTCTCCAATACAGACTACTTAGAGTAGGCCACATCGAGCAGGTGGAATCAAGTTATTCCAATCCTCAAACTCCTTTACCTCTTGCTGGAGCTTCCTCTTCAACAGAACCAATGATGCTTGGGGATTTCTATCAATCACTTGTGGAAAGACAGAGGAGGATTACAAATCATCTTTGTCTGTACTGTGCTAAGAGTGGACATCGTGCTACTAATTTCCTTTGACTTGCTGCAGAGAGCCTCCTCTTTTGTCTCTGCAGCGCTTATTGTCTTATGTGCGTAAAGGAACGGGATGACTGGAAGACTGATTTTCACACACCTCTCGGGCACTTCCAGTATCGGCTCTCTCCACTCGGCCTTGTAAACTCACCAGCCATTTTCAGGCCCTGATTAATGATGTGCTCCATGATCTTATAAACATTAACGTGTTTGTTTATCTAGATGACATTCTAACAAAGACCACTTAAAGTTTTTTTTTTTTTTAACCTTGTCCTGTCCTGCTCAACAGCCATCACATGGGATAGTACATGCCTTGCTGAGTTGGACAGTTTTGCTTTCTCCAGGGGAGTAAAACGCCTGGTGTGGTGTTTTCTCCTCTGGATTTGAACATTGAATGTATTTATTAAATATTTATTAGTTGTGGTTCCCGCGAGTCAGTTTATAATAGTTGTGTCAGGACAAGACGGTGTTAAACTGAAAGGGGGAGTGGGTAAAGGATTGGGGAAGGGTGAAGGTACACGAGTGAAAATTAAAGAAAGGAAGAGGAAGAGAAGAAGAGAAGGAAAAAAAAAATAATAATAATAATAATTTAGAAGAAAAAAAATAGCAAATGAATAAAATAAAATAAATACAGTACCTGTATTTAGTCAATAGTCAGTACCTATTTTCACCCCTGTCCTGAGCAGTAGTTATTCGTGGAGGTTCTCTCCTCTGACGTGGGGGCGGGAGCCGCACTCTCCCAGCAGGCAAAGTCCACCCATGTACTTACTTCTCTCATCTCATGTCTCGTGGTCGCCATCATCACAATCTTGAGTACCTCAGGTCGGCCACAACCTTGAACGACTGGCAAGCAAGCTGGTCCCTTTTCTTTGCCTGTTTTGATCTTATCATGTTCCATCCTGGTGCTCACAACACCAAGCCAGATGCCCTTTTGTGTCAATTCGAGAATGAGTCCGAGCCATTTTCCCCCCCGAGTCAGTTGAGAGGTATTGAGTCGACTGTCAAGGGAGCCTCCCCATTCCAATGTCCTGAAAGGGCATCTATTCATCCCCAAAGAAGTTCAGCTTTCCATTCTCAGGTGGGGGCATACCTTTAGTATCTACCGTTACCCAGGCATTAGGAGAACCCTGGATTGCATTCGTCAATGATTTTAGTGACCGTCTATGACGTTTGCCGTTTTGTCTGTTCCTGCTCATTATGTACCCAATACAAGTCGAGCTTTCGCCCTCCTCATTTTTTTAACCCTTTCAAGTCCCCCTCGCCCCTGGTCTTATATTGTAGTAGCTTTTATTAAAGGTTTGCCTGAGTCCAAGGGGCATACAGTAATCCTCAAGGTAATAGACTGCTTTTCAAAATCTGCTCATTTCAACCTTGTTGCGGTCTGTGCAACTGCTTGCATCTTACTTTGCCATGTGATGTTGTGCCTGATCGTATGTCACAGTTCACTTCTCAGATTTGGAGGGAGTTCTGTCAACTTTCTGGGGGCATCTGCCAGATTGCCAGATCCACAAAGCTAATCTGGAATTGGGGGTTTACCAGATACCTTGGGCAGAGTATGCCCACAGTTCTCAGCTCTCTTCATCTACTGGCATTTCCTTTTCTTTGCCGACTTAGGTTACCAGCCACCCTGTTCCATTATCAAGAGAGAAGCCGACATCCTGTCGGTACAGGCATTTATTTACAGCTCTCCTGTCAGCTAGAGAGTGCACTTGTTGCATAGAAAATCAGTGGCAAGGCCCTGCTCCTCAATACTTTTGTGGTCAAAGGGTGTGGTTGGCCACCCGCTATCTTGCCCATAGAAGTACTCCCCGCAAATGATGTAGAAATATAGAACCTTTCTACATAATTAATGTCCTCAATCCTCTCACAGTCCGCCTCCGGCTCCCCACCTACCTTTCTTACATTCTCCTGGTCGTCCATGTCTCTCAGATCAAGCCGCTTATTCCCCTGCCTAGAGATCCTCATATAATTCCTCCCCTTCCCTACCTCCTATCTGTAGAGGAGCTTCCGGATTACCAGGTCAAGGAACTTCTAGAAGTTTTCTAAATATGGGTTTTCAAAGATATTGACTTTTTGGACAAGTCTCTCATTGAAGATTTCTTTCGCAGTCACCCCTCTCAGATACTTTGCATGCCAGGAGTCGTGCCTGGGAAGGGGGTCCTGATAGGGCTTAACTCTCATTTTACCTGCTGATGATTAGTTCCTTCTTCACCTGTCCTGCATTTCCCCTCTTATATTTAGGTTGTGATTTTCCTTAGCCCTTTATTGTAGTATTGTTGTTCCATGTCACGTATGCTAGTGTGGTTATTGTTACTCCTTTGTTTCTTAGTCAGAGGCACACCTGCCCTAATCTTCCAAGTTGTTGCCTGATGCCTCGCTCCCACAGCTGTTTTTGGTTCTCTCTCAACCACCCTGAAAACAGTGTCACTTTAGTCTTCCTTAATAATAAAAACTGTTATTACTCACCCCAGTGTGGAGCTGTTTCCTTGGAGTCAAACCATGACATTTAGATGCCAAAGTAGTGAATCAAAAAGCTATGCCTGCATCCCAGAACCTGGGTGAAGGGTTTTAATAGCCAGAAAATATTTATATATTTATTCAAATCAACAATATATATATTTTTACGTTAAAAAAATGTTTCCATGATGTTGACTCCCATTAACTAACTGTAAGCAGAACAGCCCTTAAACCTCTTGGCCCATAAATAATTTGCACAAGTATGATAATTAGTATTAGAAAGAACGTAAATGAACAAGCAGCAGTATTTCATAAAAAGTACCCTATTTTTTCATTGTGGACTTGCTTAAGCAATCATCCCTGCGTAAATGCTTTCGAAGAAAACCTCCAAGCAATAACAAAAAAAATGTTCACATCTGTCTCCAAAACACAACAGAATGAACCAGTAGGCAAGCGGAATGAAAACATAAAAGATATATTTTTTTTAAATCATAAAAGGCACAAAGGGCACTTACTCAGAAAATCATATTAAAGCAACTAATGAGATTTTAAAATTGAGGCTTGATTAAACCCATGTGGATTGAGGTCATGTACAGACATTAAAACTAATTACAAGATATCTATTCTTCTAAAAAATAATTCCTCTGAATATCTCTCAGGCACAAAGTGTTTTTTTATTTTAATTGGATTTTTCCTCTACTCTTCATCAGACCCAGGGCACTATGAATCTTTTCCACCTAGCAGCCAAAAAGACAATGAAAAAAACACAGAGACAAAATGAGATGGTCCAGGGCCTGTGAATCAGGGCAGAAAGTCTAATACCGAGCACCTTTGTACCAAAGAATGAACATGACGAAGCACTCTCACCTTCCTCAACACTTCAGTGGCCTTCAAGCTGCTAGAATTCTCAACAAAGAAAAAATAATTTCCAATACATATTAATGACTTGGACTAAAATCCATCTATGTCCTTGAGACTACAGCGTGACAAACAAAGGCAACAGCTTCACTCTGTAAACACAAGGGCCTTGTCAATAAAACAATCATTACCTGAAACACAATGAGACATGTGAGAGTGAGAGTCATCTAAAATTCAGTGTCAGACCAACCATGAATACTTAAGTCAAGTCAAAGAACACCCCAGTCTTTAAATACACCAGACAGCTGAGTAAAATACAGCAAAACAAATGATGTCAACTGTGAGGAAATCTGACTGATTTACTCCATTGTCAACAATCATGTGTCATGTACTTGTAAAAATAGGGACAAAAGATCTCATGGAGGATTAAAAGAAGGAAGTATTGAAGGAAGAAAACATTTGTGGAAGGAGGTATTAAAGGAAGAGTATGTTGATGGAAGTGACAGAGGGGGAGGGGAGGAAGGAAGGAAGTGCTGAAAGAAAGAAAGATTGCAAAAGGAAAGGTAGCATTGAAAAATGCAAGAATTGAAGGAGAAATAAGGAATGATTGAAGGAAGGAAATATGGATTGGAAAAAGAACACATTAGTGAAACGAAGGAAGGATTGATGGGAGAGAGGGAGTGAAGATTGGTGGAAGGAGACATTGATGGAAGGAAGCTTTGAAGAAGGGAAAGAAAGAAGGATTGGCAGAACGGAGGAAGCTGTGAAGAAAGTAAGCATTGAAGGAAGAAAACATTTTTAAAGGCTGGGGTGAAGTAATGAAAGAAGGAAGTATTGAAAGAAAGAAGAGTTACAGGATGTATGAAACAATTGAAGAAATAAAAGAATCATTGATGGAAGGAAGAGTTGATGGAGAGAAAGAAGTATTGAAGAAAGGAAAGATTTGAGGAAATAAGGATTAGAGGAAGGACACATTGGTGGAAGGATTCATGGGAGCTGGGAAGGGAGCGTTGCTTGAGGGAAGCTTTGAAATAAGGAAATATTGAAGAAAGGATTGAAGATTGAGAATGAAGAAAAGATTGAAGGTAGCAAACATTTAAGAAAGGAAGCATTAAATGAAATAAACATTGCTAGAACTGAAGTGAGGGATGAAGTATTAATGAAAGAAAGGAAGCATTGAAACTGTTGACTGCAGGAAACAGGAAAGAGCTTTGAGGGAAGTTTAAATTGAAGGAAGGAATCACAGGAAGAAGCAAGAATTGAGGGAAGGAGGCATTGATCTAGAGAATGATTGAAAGAAGGAAGGATCTAAGGATGAATGATTGAAGGAAGGGAGCATTGAAGGATGGAAAAAAAAGGAAGGAAGTGATTGCAGTATTAACTGAAGGAATAACAGGTCAAAGATATTTTAATCTCTAACACAAATACAAACACATCCAGATATCTGATAAGCTAAAAGTCTCTTGGTAGCATTTAAAAAAAAATAAAAAACCTATTGTTTATCATTATACAGGTCCACCCTTAGCAACTACAAAGGTTTACACAAAGTTTAGAATTATTTATTTATTTTTCCATCTATTTTTTACCATTCCTCCTGCAGCCTATTTCTGGGATCACTAATGTTGTACGAGAAAGCCCAGCTTCTAGGAAGCACCAAAATTGTACTTGTTGATGTTCATTCATCTCCTTGTGGACCTTGTGTTGTGCACTGGTCGGCTGCATAGACTGAATTATTACTCATAGGTTTCTGATCAAGTGCCGGGAAGCTTGAATTGGGCTTCGCCAGCCATCAGTGTAAGTTACTACAGGGTAATCAGAACTGGGGCACAGAGAGGAAAAAGTGGGGATAGAGAAAATATCAATCAATTATATATTATAAAAATATTTTAAAAATCAACCCCCTCAGTTGTCATGATCAGAAGTAATGATATAAATTGCAAAGGCTTTAAACATTTTGTTTTCTTCTGATGCAAAGTTAATTACTTTAAACATGTCAAGTCACTGGAAATATCCATTCCTATTACACATCCAGAGGGTAAGTATGCGGTTCTTTCATGTTGGAACAAAAGGGGCCATCACATCAGCAAGCTCTCCACAAAGTTGGAAGCATGGAATTGTACAAACTATGACCGCGTTCCTTTAACTGGAACTTAGTGGTCCATTCCAGCTACTAATAAACAACTCTACTCCCTAATTCCCCAGTGCATGGTTCCATATGCCAGCAGCTTTTGAAGTGGTTAGTGAATACTTTAAAAATATAATGTGATGCTATATACATAATATTATGTTTATTTACTGTTTATCTTTTGTTTAGTTATTACTAAATTGTGATGCATGTCTACAAAGGAACGTCAACGTTTCACAATCACTACTGATATTTTGTTTTCAATCACTACTGTTTAAAATATCATAATCACTGAAAAACAATGTTAAAATGAAACTGTAATCATTATAAAATTAAAGTATTAGACTATACAGTGACAGCAAAAAAAAAAAAATTTAGAAGTCTAGAAGAAATGTACCCAAATTGTATTCAGCAAAGTTGCATGCACACATTTTACATGATTTGGGGACTTACGCACAGTGATGTTTGAAACTAGCCCCCCTTATTTTAATTGAGCACGTTTTCGACATGCAAAAATGTAAATAATACATAATTTGCACTCAAAACCAAGTTTTAAAACGTATCACAGTCATTTCTCATCCAACAGAAGTATCAAGTATAAGCAGGGAACCGTGAGGAGGCACAAATTCTATAAAATCTCTCTAGTCCATCCTGACACATCAACTGCTTTTACAGCAGATGTGGTGCCCATCTTGGCCCTGCTCGATTCTTTTATCAGACTCTCTGCATGTGGATCGATCTGGAAGGGAGTTACGATGCAGACAGCAGTTCAATGTTATAACCCTGACACAGACACTTAGCCCATTAACACTCCATGAATTACAGGCATTAATAACACTTTCGGTTCTTTCTGAACTCACTTATTTACTGAATTTGCATGGTGCACACACCACCACTTAAGGTTGCAGACTATATCAATAAATGCACTGCAATTCTCTCACACATGTGCAGCTCATAGGATCTCATTTGGTATGCTGCGATGGTACTCATGTGGGTGATGCTGCTGACCCATCACTGTTGTTATTTATAGAGGCGAGAGAAGAACTTAAGGGTCAGGGGATTCAAGGTAATTACTGCTGACTCACTGCCTCTGCAAGAAAGGGTTATTACTTTGACCATCTATTCTACACTGACACACACAGAGAAAGTCAGGACAAAGACGTAGCCATTAATTTGGCTACAAAAACACATAGAATGTAAATAATACTCCAATATAAAAGACTGAGTATCCATATTCCTTTAATTTTCTTTTTTTATAGGGTAATACTTTTAGCAAAATTATATATGCACATTGTTGAGTTCAAATGAAGATCACTTGCAACCACTTACCTCATTTTCCAAATCCCCTATAAAAATTACAAGTCCAAATAGTTCCTAATCTGTCGTTAATGTTGTTCCCCCTGTAATCGTCAATGTCTTTCTTCATTGTCTGCTTCGTGAGTTACTGTGATTATCTACTTACCGGTGCTGCACTTACCCCTCTGATTCAGAAGAAGACTTCTGTTGTCTTTTTGTTGGTGTGCGATCTCCACTGCCAGACTACAACCAAATATACAAGGTTAATACAATTCAACAACAATGTTGAGTATCTAGTAGGCTGGATTGGTGAAGCAGAGAGAGCATGGATGCCCAGAGATTTCTTTAAAGACCCCGGAATAATTCCATGACACCCACTCTAAAAGACCTGGACAAAAAGAATGCCCCAAGAAAAGCAAGGGACCACCAGCCGAGAGGTGTCACTACTGTTAGAGCCTGCCACTCTGCTCACAACACAAATCAAGATCACCTGCAACCTCTTACATCATCACCCAATCACCATTTTCGAAGTTCCCTACAAAAACTACAACTCCCAACAGTTACTGGTCCATCATCAATGTTGTTCTCCCGCGTTACTTCCTACTGGATGCCCCACTACTGGATTTAGAAGAACTGTTCTTTGTAACAACAGCGGATAATCGAAAATACAGCTGGCAGTTACTATCACTGCCCATACCATAAGTATTGCTGTACTTTTCCTGCAATTTTCCTGTAATTTCCTGCATTGGTTATACTATATAATATAGTTTTTACTCAATTGATGTTCTCTCTTGTATGTACACTCATACGCAGCGCACATTGTGCACTTGAAAATTTTATTAAAAAATCTGTGTCTTGATATGAAAAGATGTGTTCAGTGGCACTCCTCAGTTTAACTTAAACCATAATCAAGTGCCAAGTATCAAGTGTTTGCTGACAAATGCCACATTAACTCATGCAGCAGCTGTCTTGTTGATATACAGGGTTTGTACATGACATCACAGTAATTGAATTCAGGGAGGGCGGCACTTTGGGTAGCACTGTTGGTTGTTGGTTCGAGACTCACCGGTCGCCAGGGTGTACCCTGATGTGTGCTGAAGATCCCTGTGATCCCGAAAGGGATTAAACAGGAACGAAGATAAATTATTGAAGTCAGGGACACCAATCTATACTGCACCATTAGTAACTGGGTAAATGCAGTAAAGTTGTTCAAATGAGAATTAAGAGTTTTTGTGTGCCACCCTGGCTGGAAAGGGGCATAAATAGTCCAAAGTGCATCACAAACTACACAGTAAATGTGTAGAAATAACAACACACTTCACGCAGTTTAGTGCCGGTGTGTGCTAATGCTCTTGTGCTGTTTGCTTGAGATAAATTTAGTGAAAAACCTTTGGATCTATTTCATGCAAATATTGTAGGAGTTGTAAATAAATGTGTTTATTCTTTCTAATGGTGTTTCACTGACATTATTAACAGATTTCAGGAGATTTGCACAATGCTGGGTTGGTTAGCATAAAGAACACCCCGTAGCAAGGAACATTGAGCCATAGCTCACAAAAGAGGAATACTGGTTTACACAAACATGCCTGAAAGTTTCTGAATAAAATTTTAGGTATTTTTTGATGTTAGTTAGGAATGATAGAAAGTTGATTTTGCATAATAAGGCCCCGGTTTGAATAAGGCCTAGGTGAGAGTTTACAGAAAGCCAACGGTTGATTGGAGAACATGTAACATGTCTATAACAGAGCTGCCAGCAGAAATACTGGTACTTATATACTTTGTCTGATATTTTGGTTTCTACTCTTGCTTTTATGAACTTTGGAAGATTTTCATAATAATATAAAATATGATATTCATTGAAAGATGAAATGGTTTTATTTTTATCTTTAACTAAATATAGATACATTTACATATTTACAATTATGTAAAATAATAATTTGTAGTTAACCTAACTTTGTATAGGATAACCTGGGTCTTTTTGAAGCTTAATGTGATATTTTATGCAAGTGTAGCATTGTACGAGTTTTCCTCTAGGGCTTCGATTTCGATACCAGGTAAATTCAACCCCAGTATTGCAGATACCGATACCGATTCTTAAAAACAATTATTACATTTGAAAAATGTAATGTTAAGGACAACTTGTCACAATGAATACTGTTTCAATAATACACAATGAGAAATAATATACTTGAAAACTAAAAGCTCTTGTAATTTTTGCTATCGAAGCATTGCATTGAAAAAAGTACAAAAGTTCAAGTCTACTGACCCTGCAAGTTTTTAAAAAGTAGCTACATGCATACACTTTAATAAAAAGCTGAAGTAAACGGTAATCATAGTAAAAGACCTGTCTTATTTGCATTGTTGACCTTTGTGAGT
>SRMA01025852.1:0-25589 GCA_007224835.1 Danionella cerebrum | reverse complement strand
ATAATAGGTGCGTTCGAGCCCATGCTGCGCTGCGCAGACCGATCGTCGAGATTAGCCGAAAGTAGCCGGGGAGGAGCTGAAAACGGAGCCGTCAAGTCGGACACGTTTGAGATCTCGTTGCTCCCTGAAACATGACGTTTGCCTACTTTGTCGCAGATGAACTGGATTACATTTAATGTACCACATTAAAACCACATTACAGTAAATTACTGACATTTTAGTTATTCCGTAAAAAAATATTACTCAAATATGCAGCTGAATACTATAGTTGGTCTGTATGAAAAAAGGACAATAATAAACTTATGCACAAATCCAATAAAATAATTTAAGGGAAAAAAATGTACTGCAGTCAAAAGATCGTAAACTATTTACGAAATGGTATGCAAATTGATTTTTTATGCAATTGTATGGCTTGAAGCACAAAACACACGTGATCATCGTCATGTGGTGAATTTTTTTTTTTTTTTTTTTTTTTTTTTTTTTTTTTTTTTTTTTTTTTTTTTTTTTTTTTTATTAGTACAGTAAAGAATATACATAAAATGAAAAAGAAAGAAAGAGAAAAAAATACAAAATACAATGCCAGGGGTAAATACAGTTATAAATACAAAAAACAGGAACAGATTACAACATCAGAAAAATATTATGTGAATGACATAGTAAGACAGTTTTAAGGGCTTTAGAATTGCTGGATGTGAGAAGAGTGTTGAGGGAGAATTTAACCTCCATGCGAAAAACGGGAAAATAGGGCTTGGCACTCTGATATTTACATTTATGTAGGTAGAACGTGGCAAGAAAGATAAACAAGTTTGTCAGATAATATTGGTCCTTGTCTTTCTTCGAAAATTTATGACAACAAAATAAAACATCTGTGTACAACAAAACAAAACTCTGTGAAGAAAACAAATGTATAAAGATACAAAAGTCCTTCCAGAAGTGGTTGGTATATGTACATTCCCAAAAGAGATGAGATATAGATTCATCTACAGCCTCACAAAATGAGCATAAAGAGTCAATATCTGGGAGCATTTTCTTTATATAGAGTTTAACAGGGTAGAAAAGATGAAGCAATTTATAAGAAACATCCTTTACCTTATTAGTTATTAAGTACTTAGATGGGAGAGTCCACACTTTTTTTTTTTTTTTGCTTTCGTACAGGCCATTCCAGTAGGACACAATATATGGAAGGGAAGCAATCTCGTCTTGAAACAGTTGTCTTATTCTTTTATTCCGAGCAGAAGATGTAGATAAAAAGCAACCTTTCCCAATCGCTGCATCAAAAGGATGAAGCATAGACAAAGAAAACTGGGGTCTCGAAGAGCCCTTAAGAAGAGTTATGGCCCCAGTAGGAATGGCGTCCATTACAATAGCAAATTCTCGAGGAGTTACAGGAATATTATATTTATTCAGGAATTCTGAATAAGAGTATAAGTATCCATCAGAATTTAACAGCTGAGAAACTAGAAAAATATTGTTATTAACCCAATTTGAGAAAAACAGAGACTTATTTTTGTAAAGAATGTCACCATTATTCCAAATAAAATATCTGTGAGGACTGAAGTTATGTTTATAGATCAGATGCCATGCCAACAGTACTTGTTTATGAAAATTCGACAGTTTCAGGGGCAATTTTGTGATAATGTAATTACAAAACAACAAGAATGGTAGACCTCCAACCTTAGAGAAACCAATATTAGGGAAAATATTCCAAAATGAATCAGGGTTTGCTAAATACTGCCTTAACCAGTTAACCTTAAAGGTATTATTTAAGGAGGCAAAATCTAAAAAATTTAAGCCTCCACATTCATATTTATTAATAACCACAGATTTTTTGACATAATGTCTCCTATGTTTCCACAGAAAGTCAAATAACATTCTATCAATGTCTGCACATACAGGTTTATCTACATGTAAAGAAAGAGCGGGATAAGTAATTCTTGAGATACCTTCAGCTTTAGCAATTAGAGTTCTGCCTCTTAGTGATAAATCCCTCTGTAACCATGAATTAAATTTCCTTTTAGCTTTCTCAATAACAGGGCCAAAATTTAATCTGCATCTAGCTTGTTCATCCTTACATATAGACACACCAAGATAAGTTACCTGTGATTTAACTGGGATACTGTAAAGAGAAGGAGAGGAACAAGTTTTAATAGCTAACAATTCACATTTATTGAGATTTAGCTTTAAACCTGAAGCTCCAGAGAAAGAATGAATAAGCTCAATAGCAACTGGAATTTGTGATTCATTTTTAAGAAACAAAGTAGTGTCGTCGGCTAATTGACTAATAAGTATATGCCTATTATCAACAGTAATACCCTGTAAAGCACTACTCGAAAGAGAAGAGGAAAGAAGTTGTGCAGCTATAAGAAATAAATAAGGGGAGACAGGACAGCCCTGGCGAACTCCTCTTGATAATTGAAATCTAGGAGAAGTACCACATCTAAGATTAATAGAACAGTTGGCGTTATTGTAGAGAGTTCTTACATACTTACAAAAGGGATCACCAAATCCAAGTTTCTTAAGAGACAAAAAAATAAATTCGTGATTAAGGGAGTCAAACGCTTTGTAGAAATCCAAAAAGAGGATGAAACTGTCATCACTAACTAGTTCAGAATAATCCAATAAATCCAGGATGAGTCGAATATTATTAGCTATGTGTCTTCCCGGCATGAATCCCGATTGAGTCTCATCAATAACGGAATTCAAAACCTTTTTAAGTCTGTTAGCTAAAATCCAGGCCAATATTTTATAATCATTGTTGAGTAGGCAGATCGGCCGCCAATTATCTATCAGGGAGATATCTTTTTTGGGTTTAGGAATCAGAGTAAGTAGCCCCTGCGTCAAGCTTGGGGGCAAATTTTCTGACTGAATACTTTCCAAAACCACTTCTAGCAGGAATGGAGCTAATTCTTCCGCAAAGCATTTATAAAATTCAGAGGTAAGGCCATCCGTGCCAGGAGACTTGTTATTTTTAAGGCCCTCAATACCGTCAATTATTTCAGTAATATTGATAGTTTTATCACAGGTAAGCTGCTCATCCTTAGATATAAGTTTAACCTCCTTCAAAGATTGAAAGAAGAGAGAAGCAGATTCTTCAGAGTAATTAGATTTATAGAGATCTGAGTAGAAGTTACTACAGAAAGAGGCAATTTCCTTAGGATTATCAGTTAAAGTACCATCAACTTGTAAAGAATCAATAGTAAGGTTTCTAGAGTTATGTTTTTCCATTCTGAAAAAGTAAGCGGAGCTTTGTTCTCCTTGTTCTAACCATTTCCTCCTGGAACGAACATAGGAACCTTCAGCTTTATACTTATGAATTCTATCTAACTTAGATTGAAGCACTGCAAATTCTATTAGATCAGCTTCTGTGAGGTCTTCCTGAGATTTACTCTGAAGTGTTACGATCTTTGAAATAACCTCTTCCTCCTCGTACCTTCTCTGTCTAGCTAAATCACTGCTGAAATGCCTGACACATAGTCCTATTTCATATTTTAGTAATTCCCAGTTACAACTAAATTTTTTGTCAGATAAAGCTTTGGCCCAATAGTAGCGAATCAAAAAGGAAATTCTTTTTTTTAAATCAACATGCTTGATCAAAGAGGAGTTCATCTTCCAATAAGAAGTCCTGAAGCTAGTATTTGAGTGTCCTGTGGATAAAGGAGTAGACAGAAGGATAGTGTGGTGGTCTGTGAGAGGGGAGGGAAGGATTTTAACTGAAACCTTAAAGTTTTTAAAGGAGTGTGATACAAGCCAGTAGTCTAAACGAGAAAGTCTTGAATGATTCTTATTACTCCATGTATAAGATTTAACAGTAGGAAACAGTTCCCTCCAAATATCGAGTAAATTGAATCTTTCCATGAATACTTTTAATTTTGAATTAGGAGAAGCAGACTGTCTGGGAGGAAATCTATCGAGATTGCTATTGGGAGCGATATTAAAATCACCGCCAATACAGATCAAGGCATCTGGGTGTGTATTAGACCATAATAAAATCTTTTCTCCTATATCATCAAACAACAGATCGTTCTCTCGGGAGGTATTGTATCCGTAAATGTTAATCAGTAATACAATCATATTATTGATACAAATTACCAACAAAATAAAGTGCCCCTTAGGATCAATATGTTTTTGTAAAACTGAACCAGCAAAACGGTTTTTCATTATTATTACACCAGCAGAATGCTCAGAACCATGAGCCATCCAAACCTCATTGCCCCATTGGTTCTTCCAAAAAGTAGTATCATTAGAAACAGAATGAGATTCCTGAAAAAAACAAAAATCTGTTTTAAAAGATTTAGCATACAAAAACAGTGCCTTACGCTTCACATTATCACGTAGTCCCCTGGCATTGACAGAAACAACTGAGATAGATATAGCAACAATTAAAGGAACAAATTAAAGATAACAAACTTTGTGTAACCCTCTTAAGACGTAAACGCATCAGTTGCCGACTAACAAAGTTAAACAAATCCAAACTTCGGCAATAGTGCAGTCAGTCATACAGACCTTACTCATACAAAATTTCCATCCACTTAACTCAGACAATATATCCTGCTAAGGAGGAAATATCTCAGATCCATCAACGAAGGCACGAGCACCTACGAAATGAGCCCTCTTCCCCTCCTTCCGAGCCTTTTCAACAGCGGGCCAAAGCAGCCGTCTTCTTTCCCGATCCTGCGTAATGAGATCTTCCGTAAAACGAAGTTGGTTAGCACGAAGAAACTCCGATGTCCTCGCTGCTTTCCAAACTCCGTCCCGCGCCGCTCGTGAAGAAAACTGAATGATGATGGGACGAGGTCGCGAATTATTTTGAGGCTTCCTTCCAATTCGATGAACAGTATCGATTTTGTCTGCTAGGCTGTGACCTCCATCAGAGAACGTAGCTTTACAAATACGGATAGATTCCGCTCTCACATCTTCCTGCTCCTTCTCAATTACACCCTGTAAACGTAAATTCCATCGCCGGGAATATCTTTCCAGGTCAGTGAGACGTTGTTCGCAGAACTCCATCTTCTTCTCTTCGGTGCTTAATCTCGTCTCGAAGTGAACGACTTTGCCTTTAATGTCATTCAGTTCGGCACATACAAAATCCACTGTCTTTTTTAGTCCTTCAATTTTCAGGGCATTTTCACTCACCATTTTCTCAATATTGTCGGAGCGGGTGTTAATAAGCTGAGAAAGCGTTGAAATAACAGACGAGATATCATCATCTGTCTTGCCTTTCTTCGATGGAGGTTTAGTGGGGCTGTCTGGAAGCGGTGTTCTAGCTGCAGATAAAGTTCCTCTCGCAGCCGAGTAATTATGGAAGTCCATCTTGTCGGAATGCTGCGATAAATCTCTTTTTTTCTCCGTGGTAGACTTCATATTCTGAATCTCAGAGAGGGCAGAACGGTAGAGGTGGACGGATATACAGAAATTTAGTTCGAAAGTATAATATAAATGCCGTTTTAAAAGTTTGTCAGCAGAGCTGAGCAAAAGTCAAGTTAGCAAGACGCCATCTTGGACACCCCCCGCATGCCGGTTAGAAATTCTGTCCGACTTGAACCGGCGCTGACGTCACGTGACGTTCACGTGTGGCATCAAAGTAACGCGAGAGCGTTTCGATAACAGCCGGCTTGCTCAGCCAGAGCAGCGTTTTAGGAGCGACTGCGCCAGGATATGATGACGTCACAGCTTCTCATGATTGGCCACATTCACCACATGACGATGATCACGTGTGTTTCGTGCTTCAATTCATACAATTGCATAACAAATCAATTTGCATGCCATTTCGTAAATAGTTTACGATCTTTTGACTGCATTACATTTTTTCCCTTGGATTATTGTTATTAGATTTGTGCATAAGTTTATTATTGTCCTTTTTTCATACAGACCACCTATAGTATTCAGCTGCATATTTGAGTAATATTTTTTTATGGAATAACTAAAATGTCAGTAATTTAATGTATTGTGGTCAACATTGATGCTGAAATCTGTAGTAGCTGCTTCACTTGCATGTGCTGCATTGTGCTAATGTGCATTGTCAATTGAAAAATACAACATTCAGATCACTTTTATACACTGGTATAAATTATAATAAAGACATATACATTGCGCTTGTGCATCTATGATTTTTCTTGGTGGTTTTTCTAACCTGCATTTAGCTAACTGAAGGTAAGAGTTAAATGTAAAAAAAAATACATACCACAGAACACAACATAACTACAAAATTATACTACATAACTACAATCTGAATCAAACTACAAAAAACCACAGACTAATTCCTTATAATGTGCAGGTCAATCATGTTCAATGTTTATAGTTTATTAAAACTTGTTTATGCCAGAGATATCACATACATTCTAGACCACAAAAATTACAAACAGACAACCACTTAAATCAGACAAATTGAAATCTGTTAAGAGTTAATCTGTTAAGCGCACATATATGTTCATTCTGCTGCATTTCTTCCAACAGAAAAGGTATTTATATAACTTCCAGTTCATCTGCAACAAAGTAGGCAAACGTCATGTTTCAGGAAGCAACGAGATTCCCAACGTGTCCGACTTGACGGCTCCGTTTTCAGCTCCTCCCCGGCTACTTTCGGCTAATCTCGACGATCGGTCTGCGCAGCGCTGCATGGGCTCGAACGCACCTAATGCAAAGACGCGTTTGCGCGCGTCTGAGGCTTCAGCGGCGCGGTAAACGCGAATTGAGCGGCGCGGTTGCCGCGATAGGCGCGTATTGAGCCGCATGAATGGGTGATACGCGTGTTGTGAGCCGCGCGCAGGAGGCGGACCGGCCGTACTCCGGACTGGCTTCTTTAGCACTTTTGTCACGTGACCGCTATAGTGCCGGGATCCGAAAAGATTCGTTCTTTTAGCGAGCCCGGGTCCTTTCGGTCTTTTTTCTTTCCAGCTCATGCTGCATTGGTTAACATTACGGAGCGGCCATGAGCCGGAACCCGAAAAGATTAGGTCTTTTTGCGAGTCTCTCCGAAAGATTACGTCTTTCAGCAAGTCCGGGTCATTTCGTTCTTTTGTCACGTGACCGCGCCACAAAGTTAGGCAAAGTCAGTATGCAAATATGCACGGGCAAGTGGCGAGAAAAAAATATAGCCAGCCTAAAATTAAAGAGTCTTTCAAAAAATGCACACCGTATGAAAAAATGTCCCAGCGCCATAAAGAAATCACATGTGCCATCTTGTATTACTGTTGTAAAGGCATGATCCCCGTGTATGCAGCTGAGAAGGGTAGCTTCCGAGACCTCGTCAAAGTGCTTGACCCGAGGTACGTTATGCCCAGTCGTAAGCACTTCAGTAATGTCGAGTTGCCTCGCTTATATAACGCATGCCGGGCCCAAGTAGAGAAGGATGTTTGCAGTGTGGTCCATTATTTTATTTTAAATAGTTTATTTTTATAATACTATTTAAATAACTATGATGTGGTTAAAAAAATGTGAAGGCTACTGTAGCTCTACCTCCACCACATCTGTTCAGTTAAATGTCACTTCAAAATAAAGTTGCAAAAAAAAGTATGCAATGATATTTTTGTCAAACTTTTCAGAGAATAACTGAAAACGTACTTTATTGTGGTATATCGTGATATATATCGTTATCGTGATATAAAATAATTCATATCGTGATATATGATTTTTCCATATCGCCCAGCACTAGACTGAACTTATATTTAACATATATTTTGGCCAAAAGAATATAATTATTTCACTTATAGAATGTTTTTAGTTCCAAAAAAACATACACATGATAAAAATCAGCTCAAGCAGAACCGATGTACACAATAAAATGAGGTAAATCTATATGTTATTTTGTACACATTGTATTGTGTGTACATCAATGGCCTGGAAGCTTCATTCTGACAATAAAAGCTGTTTGTAAAGTCAATAAATATCACATGTATAGCTGCACTGATCTCCAGTGGCAGTATTCATGAAATACTTAACCTTTTCACAGCAGTTAGACTTGTTATTGTTTAAACACTGAGCCCTCACACAGTAAAGCATCTGTTATGGTTCAAATGCAGATGACATCATAGAAAGAACACTGAGATGTTTTGCAGCTGATGACATCACAGAACACTCCACAGACCTCCAGAACACAGCTCTCAGTGTTGAAGACTCTCAGCAAAGGACTGTTCTTTTCAGCAGATACTCCTGATTATTGACGGATACATCAGCAAAGATGGCTCACGGAGAAGCTCCTAATAGAAACTTCCCATTCGTTGCTGGAGTCAGGGCTGCTAACGTGAACCTGAGACCACAATATGTGATTTCAACAAGAATCAGGAACGGGAATGTCGAAAGGGTTCTTCCAGACATTCGAATTCCCCTTTATTTAACAGCTTCCAACCCGGACTTGTTTATGGGGTTTGTTGACCAAGCTCTCAGGAACCTGTTGCGCTTTCCTCTGACACCTGGTCCTGAACCGAATCCTCTGCTGGAGCTACTAGACCAGAATGCCGATTACTGGAACGTTGAAGTAAATTCAGCGGGGGATTCTTTGGGAGTTAGTTTTTATGCGGTGCATAATACAGTCCCACAAGAAGTGGAGAGTCCTCTGCAAAATCCTGAAGGTCAACCTTCATCCGCGTCTAATTCTGCTTCAGAATCTGGAGAGAGATCCGAACAACAGCTGGATTCATTATCTGTCAATGGTTCCCAGAACTCAATGGTTTCTTCTCCAGCATCATTCGATGATGAGCAGCCTGGTGCATTGTGGCTTCACAGCAGTGGGACTTCTGCACCCTCCAACCAAAGCTCCAGGAGTCAGACAGATGTGAGACGAGGCATTAAGAGAAAAAACACATCTTCTGACCGTTTAGCTGGTGACGAGGCAAAAAAGAGGAGAGCAGATGAACTCTTGGATATGAATTCTGCCAGTTGCTCCTCCAGCTCAACATCGTCTCCAACACCATCGCGTGAAGGAGCACCTGGAGACGACGAGCTGCCTGGTGCATTGTGGCTTCACAGCAGTGGGACTTCTGCACCTTCCAAACAAAGCTCCAGGAGTCAGACAGATGTGAGCCGAGGCGTCAAGCGAAAGACAACATCTTCTGACACTTTAGATGGAGACGAGGTGAAAAAGAGGAGATCAGATGAACTCGTTGATTTGGATCCTGCCAGTTGCTCCTCCAGCTCAACACCATCACGTGAAGGAGCACCTGGAGACGATGAGCACCCTGATGCTTCTCGACAGGAAAGCAGCAGTGAGGTCGGAGGACGGGATGAGCGGAGAAACCAGGAGTTGGGACAGAGAGGAAAAAGGGCCAGAAAAAGCTCAGGCGGATCCAAACGCAGACAAAGAAAAGGACAAAACTGATTCACAATAAAGATCTGTTTCCTTCAGCTCAAACATCTCATCATGGAAACCCACTGAAGATCTAGCAGCGAGAGACAAATTATGCTTTTGTATAGAAACCTGCATGTGAACTGTGAAACATGTAATTTTGAAATGTTTATTTGAAATAAAGTGAGAAGAGTTTGAGAGTCTGCTGATTCAATGTTCAGAATAACTAACATTGTAAGTAAAGTTTACATAATGGTTTGAAATACAAAATCGTTTCATTGGTTGCTTTTATGGTCTGTAGCAGAAAAGCAGTCAAGAATACAGTTCTGGAGCAAATAAAAAATTTCCCCTGTGATCTGATCTACCTGCATAATCAATACAAATCTTCAGATCTTCTGTTGATTATACAGATCATTGATGTAGTTATCTAGTGGACAAATTCCTGTTGGAAAAAATATTGTCATATGGATGACAGCTAGTTTCAAAAATTGGTTAAAAACAGGGTTGTTAAAATATTGTGACGTATATTGCATCATGGACATGATTGTAAGTTTTGTATTGTATGGTCAGTTTTGTTTGAAATACCTTTTTGTTTTAAAAAAATAGATACTTTAAAAATAAATCTTTAATAAATAGATTAAAGAGGTTAAATGTGTGAGCCTTTGATGACTGAATATGAAGGAAATGTACATTTGAGAAGCTTGTACAATTTAACATGGCAACTAAAACACCAGCTAAAAACAAAGATACAAATTATGCATCTTTAATGATCAAATGTAATGTATTTAAATATAGCATTATGCAAAAACCCACAGTGTATCCAAAACATGTCTAGAGCTGCAGAATAATGCATAAAAATTATGATGTATTTATTATTTTTTTTAAATCATGATAATTTTAAGATATTATTATTGTGTATAGACAAATTTCTTTTCAATACATATTTTTTTTAAATGACAGTTTTCATCTCACTAAAAACAAACCAGGAAAGAAAAATAAAAGAAACATCACAAATTCTGAATTGATCAGAGTTTGCACGCCTTTTACTCATGTGCATCACCAAGAAAGCGTACCATCACCATGACTGATCTGCATGAGTTTTATTTTTAGAAAAAAGAGAGAAAGCAGCGCTATCTTCACTGGAACTGGTGATTGTTTATCAGGAGAAGCTTAGCTCAACGCATCCTGTTTTATTTACTTCCTACAGATGTCTCAGGCAGTAAGGTGTGATGGCCGATTTACAAACATAAAAACTCTACAGAGAAGCTTTCCAAGTCTCCTCCCTTGTTTAATACATTAATAAATTGTTCTTAAAACATATTCTCTGAAGTGTATAAAAATGTAAAGCTACTTCCGTTGTTTGCCAAATTGAAAAAGTTTGATGAAATTATTATTTGTTTAAAAATTTTGCTATTTTAGGGGGAAACAGTCAAAATGGTTAATTTAAATTAAACTCAATTATTGAATGCACATTTCTGAATAAATAGAATCATTTAATTCATTTATTTACTTCCCCTGATCACGTCAACGAGTTGAAAACTTTAGAGTGACACCAAATATTTTCTGTGTTAACAAAAAAAAAAACATCATAGACTGAACTAGTGCTGGGCGATATGACGATATATATCGTGGGGACGATAGAAAAGTGTCTATCGTCCTATTTCTCTTCTATCGTTTCTATCGTTTCTAACCTAATTTTATCAATTACTAAAGAAAATATTGCATTAAATAGGCTATGACAAATGTATGATAATGTCTTGTGGCTATGCAATGCATACTCTACCCTTTAAATAAGTGATAATCAAGAATAAAACTTTTTCGCAAAGAAACTCTGTCTTGTGATTTTGCGACGGGACGCTTTACGTTGTTGCGACATGCTTTACGCTAGTAGTGATGGGAAGTTCGGATCATTTTACGGATTCGGTTCTTTGAGTCTCGGATCTTTTTTCGAGTCATTTCGTTCATTTTACTAAAATATCAATAAATGTTGTGTGTACTTCCACATCTACTAGCGTTTTATACATAAACGCGAATCACACTACAAATAAGACAAAACTATAATGCTAAATTTAAAATAAATATAAATATATTACTAAAGCCTACCCGGGTCTTTTAGTCTGGTTTACCCAAACTCTGATCTGTCTTCTTTAGATTTAAATCTCTTTTGTTCGACACAAAATTACTTCACTCTGACGTTAACGTGTGCAGTCCGTGCACTCAGTCCGGAGTCGGGTGAACCGCGCGCGTATCGCTCGAGTTCAGAAAATTGAACTTCGGCGGATTTTCCCGCCGCGCTGACCAATCAGGAGCTTGATGTAGCTGTGACGTGTGCAGCTCGGAGACCGTCTGGAATTAAAACAGTGATGGACTGTCATTAAAACTTTACGTGAACTGCCAGAGCTCTCTGATCATCTTCAATATATTAAAGTTATAAATAATAGTTTATTATAAATAATAATTTAAAAGAATACATTTTATTTATTAATAAATGTATTTAATAATAAAAGAATATATAAAAGCACCTTGCTTGGAAGAAATTATAAATATATATATTCATAATTATCAAAACTAGGTTTAAATCTAAAGAGAATTAATCATGTTCATTATTTTATTTCAGCCCTCCATTTTAAGGCAAGATATTATTTATGCCAGAAAATATTGGGATCTTATAAAATATGATCTTTTAAAAAGTAATAAAATAGATAATAAAATTTTTATGAGTGTAATTAAATGTTTTCTTTGGGAGTACTATCTGTACTATCAAAAAAAGTGCTTTCATATATTTTAGGTAAATAAAATGTAATTTCATTGCTACAAACGGAATGTTTATTCCAAACATTTGAACATTTATTTTAATGATATTGTACTGTAAATACACCTACAATAAAGCTTTGCTATGTGTGATTGGACTGGTGTTGTGTAATGAGAAAGAAGCTTTGAGACATGGGTTTTATTTGGAGGTTGACTCCATTTATTCTTTGAAAACAAGAACATTTCATGAATCATGGAAATCACGAGAGTTCGAAACAAGGCTTTAATGAAACCATCAGCTGGGCTCTAGAGAAACCCTTTAATATATTCGTCCAGTGCTTCCAAGCAGAGCAGGACCTCCAAAGAGAGTCCTCTTCTCCTCACAACCTTCAGCAATGGACCTCCATTCATCAGTGAGGAGCACAGCCATTAACTCCTCCACCAAACAACCTTCAGTGATGGACCTCCATTCATCAGTGAAGAGTCCAGCCATAAACTGCTCTACCAAACAGTTCCAGACTGCAGTCCCAGCATCCGAGACGATCTTGGAATCTCAGGAAATACCAGCAATGAAGATACTGATGATGACCAGGTTGGAGTCTCCACCGTCAATCTGAAAGAAGGAGAGAAGAAAGAAAAAGACTTTAGTTGCAGAACTGATTGCAGATCCATGATAGCAAATGTGTTTGTACTACACTGGTGTCTTCAACATCATTACTGTTTAAACTTTCTAACTTTACCTGTATTTAGCATTTGCTCTGATTTACTTGTTTCACCATCAGTATTACATTCAATCCACTGTTTAACAAGTTTTATTATTCAATCTCTAGCAATTAAAAAACCCTGACATTTACACATAACAGCAGTGTTTTAACTGTACTACAGTGAAGTATTTTAAGGTTATTTTTTGGTAATTCTGATGTTGCTGTGGAATATATATTCACCACAAGTACAACTATAAGTTATGTTTTACTTTAATAGATGAGTATAGTGTAATAAAAAGTAAAGTAAACCACTGTTAAATACACTTTATCGCTTCACTAGAACCAAGTTAATCTATAGTTCATTTGAGATTACTTAGAAATACAATATTGTACTGTATAAATCTAAATTTTTAATATTAAACAAATACAGTAATTACATTATATGATTACAGCATTTTTAACATGTTGCTTTAATTGTTAAAAACGAAAATTATTTATCTTTTTATTAAAGTCCCGTCCGTTTCATTATTTACACAGAATTTATCATGAATACTGACCAGAGACAGAAGCGCGGGTTTCCCGCTGGAGCTGCCCGTACAACAGGTTAGGAGATGGGGTTGGATCAGTCAAAGCTCCCGCTGAACGCGACTGCGGTCCAAACTGAAGCTCCTGTGGAAATGTTGGTGAACCACACCGAGCAGGGTGCCTCTTTGTAGGATTCCAAGCTCCTAGTCACAGCCCCGAACACGTTTTTGATGTTTTGGAGCATTTCAAAGCTTAGTGATGCAGATATTAACTTAACAATCCCGTCCGCCATTTTCCAAACCACCGCTGAACCTGTAGCTCCTCCCACAGATCCGCCCATTCCCATCAACACCTGAATGTTATGCGTGCATTCAGCGGCTTTGCCGCTCAAACGGAAAGTAAACACGCGTGCATTCACTAGCGAGTAGCGCTTTTTTTCCTCGCGAACCGCGTTCGATGTGAACGTACCTTTAAGCTACCTATTCCTACTGGTTCAGTTAAAAAGGTGTGGTAAACGTATCACTTGATTATGTATGGTATACAGGTGCTTTTCTAAAATTTTAAATTAGAATAATATTTATTTCAGTGAATCTGTTCAAAAAGTGAAACCTGTCTAATGTATTAGTGACACACTGATATATTTCAAGTGGGTTTTTTGTTTTTGTTTTTTAGCTGACAACTAATGAAAATCCTAAAATCAGTATCTCAGAAAATTAGACCTAGCATCGAGTGGATCATTCTGTGACATTACTCGGGTGTTAAGAGAGCCGGGTTGCTCTGATAGTGGCCTTGAGCTCTTCAGCAGTGTTGGATCTGCATTTCTCATTTTCCTCTTCACAATACTTAAGCCCTTTTTATGGGGCTAGGGTCAGGTGAGTTTGCCACAAATCATTCATTCATTCATTTTCCAATCCGCTTATTCCCTTTTTGGGGACACTGGGGTCTGCCAGTGCTTATCTCCAGCGCACATTTGGGGTACACCCTGGACAGGTCGCCAATCCATCGCAGGGCAACATTCAATTAACCTAACCGCATGTTTTTGGGATTGTGGGAGAAACCACAGTACCCGGTGGAAACCCACGCAACCAAACTCGCCCACAGTGCTACCCTCTGTGCCGCCCATTGCATCTTGATTAAGTTGGTCAGCAGCAGGAAGCATGAACTGTTCTACAAGTTCCTGATTGAACTTGGACCTCAACACCAGTAGATGACATAGCAACCCAAACCTGACTGCATGTTCTTTACGACGGAATGTAGATTCTGTGTCTCTCCTCTTTTCCTCCAGACTCTGGGACCTCGATTTCCCCCCAAAAAATTGTTTTCATAACAGAACATAACTTTGGAGCGCTCAGCCACAGCCCAGTCCTTTTGTTCGAGAGTGTAGCTGAAAACCATACGTCTGTGAAGCACTGACTCCAGCTGCAGTCCACTCTGTGGCAAAGGATGCTGCTGTGCTGATGTGATTTGATTTTTTGCTTTTGTTCATTCACTGCGTTTTGTTGTGATATATGATTAACACTTCATAAAGCAGTCACAACATGAACCCAGAGACACTCAGCTCCAGGGACCTGTTAGCTGTTATTGCACAGCATGAAGCTTCCTATCAGCGTCATGAAGAGATTTTGCGTCGCCAAGAAGAGCTCATGACCAAACACTCTGAACTGCTGGCAGATGTAATGACTTCCATCCTTCATCTCTCTGAACAATGCCCAGGCTCTTCCACCACACCCACAAGTAGCAATAGTCAGCCATCAACAAGTGAGCCCCGGTGATCCTAGTTCCTGCCAAGGATTCCTCATGCAATGTTCCCTTACCTTTGAACTTCAGCCCTCAAGCTTTCCCACTGACCACTCAAAGATTGCCTATATTATCACCTTACTGTCTGACAAGGCACTCTCCTGGGCCTCTTCAGTTTGGCAGTCTCAAACCAGTTGTTGTGAGTCCTATACAGCATTTGTGGAGTTCAAGAGAGTGTTCAACCATCCAGTCAAAAGTCAGGAGGCCTCCAAACACCTACTTACTCTTCGCCAGGGTTTCCGTAGTACTGCAGATTTCGCAATCGAGTTTCGGACCATCGCTGCAGGAAGTGGATGGAACGATAAGGCCTTGAAAGTCTGCTTTCTAAGAGGATGGTCCGAAGCTCTTCAAGTTGAGTTAGCCACTCGTGAGCCAGCTAAGGATTTTGAGTCCCTTATTGAAATGGCCATTCACCTAGACAATCGCTTGAGAGAAAGGAAAGTGGCACGTCGACGGACATCGCAGTTTCAAGTTTCCACGAATAACCCTGTTTGTTATGACAATGTCCCATTGTCCAAAGTACCTCAAGTCCTTGAACAGACCCACGATGTTCCAGAGGAGATGCAGTTGGCCCGCGCCAGGCTCTCTCCCACTGAGAGGGAATGACGTATGCGGGAGCGGTGCTGTCTCTATTGTGGAGTTTCTGGCCATTTCCGGTCCACTTGTCCTGAGCTTTCGGGAAACGATTGCCCACGCCCAGTTACAGGAGGGCTGTGATGGGGAAAATTTGTACTCCTCTGCCAAATACTGTCCTTGTAGTTCCTGCCACCTTGTCATGGGAGAGTCACCAGTATCCAGTACAGGCTATGATTGATTCTGGTGCAACAGGTGACTAGACTTATCCTTAGCTAAGAGACTTACGATCCCTACTCTGTCTCTCTCTCACCCTCAGGCAGTTATGGCATTGGATGGTACGCCTCTGCAGCCAGGTAAAGTGACAGAAACCACACAATCTCTGCACCTTACAATCCAACAACACCAGCGGGAGGAGACGTTTTTTCTGATTGATTCTCCAGAATATCCTGTCATTCTTGGCCATCACTGGTTGCGCAGACATAATCCCAGAATTGACTGGGCCTCTAGTATCATTCTTGGTTGGACTCCTACGTGTCACTCCACCTGTCTTTCCTCGAGCATCATAGCTTCTCTTCCTGAGTCTCAAGAGTCCATTGATCTGTCCCAAGTCCCTAGTGTTTAAAGATGTGTTTAGCAAGGCTAGAGCTACCACTTTACCACCTCATCACCCATATGATTGTGCCATAGACCTTCTCCCGGGTACCTGTCCCCCTAGGGGCAGAATTTTTTCCTTGTCTCTTTTGTACCTATGGTTACATACATTAAGGAGTCTCTAGTAGCTAGTATTATTCGACTTCGACGTCCCCAGCAGGAGCTGGTTTTTTTCTTTGTGGGAAAGAACGATGGGGGCCTAAGGCCATGCATTGATTATCGGGGACTCAATAAGATCACTGTCCGTAATTGGTATCCCCTGCCTCTTATGGCCACGGCTTTTGAGTTGCTACAAGGTGCTTCCATTTTTTCAAAACTTGATTTACGCAACGCCTACCATCTTGTGCGTATTCGTCAAGGGGATGAATGGAAGACTGCCTTTAACACCCCTTCAGGCCATTATGAGTACTTAGTCATGCCATTCGGTCTCACCAACTCACCTGCAGTGTTCCAGGCACTTATAAATGATGACCTCCGTGACATTGAACACATTTGTCTTCGTTTATTTAGACAATATTCTGATATTTTCTCAGTCATTGGAGGAGCACAAGGGGCATGTGAGCAGAGTTCTTCAAAGGCTTTTGGAAAACCATCTCTTTGTGAAACCTGAGAAATGTGAATGCCATGTAACCCAAACACACTTTCTTGGATTTATTATCTCCCCTGGTCACATGGAAATGGACCATTAGAAGGTTGAAGCAGTCCTAAATTGGCCCATTCCCACCTCAGTTAAGGAGGTTCAACGCGTTTTCGACTTTGCTAACTTCTATCGGAAGTTTATTAAGAATTTTAGTTCTGTGGTGGCCCCTATAACAAGACTGACTAAGGGAGGAGGCACCAAGATTAAATGGGGTTCGGAGGCAACAAGAGGCTTTCCTGGATCTTAAACAACGCTTTACCTCTGCCCCTATTCTCTCTATCCCGGATCGAGAAACCCTTTGTGATGGAAGTGGACGCCTCAGATTTAGGCGTGGGAGCCATCTTGTCCCAGAGGTGTGAGGATGGGAAGTTGCACCCGTGTGCTTTTATATCACGTTGCCTGTCTGATGCAGTATGCAATTGTCACGTGGGGGATAGAGAGTTGCTCGCTTCAAACTCGCTTTGGAGGAATGGCGCTATTGGCTTGAGGGGGCTCACCATCCATTTCAGGTCCTTACAGACCATAAGAACCTGGAATATCTTGAGCAGGCTAAACATCTGAATCCCCGGCAGGCTTGTTGGTCTCTGTTTTGTTTTTTTTTACCTTGTCCTGTCCTGCTCAAAAGCCATCACATGGGTGAGTATATGCCTTGCTGAGTAGGACAGTTTTGCTTTCTCCAGGGGAGTAAAACACCTGGTTATATACATATAGTTCATGTAAAACAGTTATTGCAGTTTGTATATTCAGGCACACATACATACATGATTAAATATGCATACATACACAGCCAATCTTTTAAGTGAGGTGATAATAGTGTTGTACCTTTTAAAATACAACTCAGCTACATGGGAAGATAAATACATAACATACCAAAGAACACAAACAGCGAGCTGGACGGACCAAACACACTGACCCGATCCGCAGATATCTAACAAACACGCCCTTGCAGCACATGGTGCCCAGGGACAGCAGACCCAACCCACAATTGGCCAACCAATTTCCCATGCATCACCCTCACTCCTCTATGCCCAAGTGCGCTGCGAGATCCGACACAAAACCGGCTCTGCAACCTGCATGTGGGTCGACATGACCAGGGCCCCAGACTCCCGAGGCGAAGCATCCCACCCCACCGGGAACCATCAGCACCCCCAGAGAGAAAAGCCCCGTGCCGAAGCCGAGACAGTGGGGGCGCGCCCGCCACAGAGAGGGGGCGGCCCACCCGGCAGCAGCCAGGCCGGCCCCCCGACAGCACGGTGCGGCCCCAGTAGGCCCCACCCGCGACCACCGCCACCCGCACAGCCCCCAGCGGCAGTGCCCCCGGGCCCGGCCGCGGCCCCACCAGGGAGGCGACCAGGAGACCAGAAGAGGGCAGAGAGGGAGACTGCACCAGGCGCAGCAGAGCCACCCCCCCAGCCACAATCTGGGCCAGATGTTATTGGTCCTCTGACTGCTCCAGGAGGCAGGCCCCTCACCAGTGCCCTGGGGATGTTAAGTGTCTAATTGAATTAAAACTGGGGGTCCCCTGTCCTGGAGTAGGCCGGGGGGGGCCCGATCAGTGATAGGCCGACCCCCCCAATCCCTCACAGAGATTGAGACCCCCGGGGTCCTATGTGTGGGGGTGAAGGAAATGTACCAGGAGCCGATGCGGGCACCACGCCGACGAGCCAACCGCCCCCCACCCAGGGGTGGCACCACCACCCACCCCTGGGATACGGTAGCCACCAAGGGGAGGACGCGGGAAACCAGGCGGCAGCTGCCCCCCTTCGGATCTCATCCATACTCATTCGTTCACACTCATCCACCCTCCCTTACGCCCACACATACACACGCATTCACCCAAACACACCCCCCTGTACATGCACACCCACACACACACACACACACACACACACCCATACACATTCAAGAACTGCTGGTCGCGTGTGCACAGAGTCAGCAGTACCTGAGGAGGAGACCCCGCCCCACCCAGCGCGGACAACCCCCACAGCCCCCAACCGGTCCCCGAGCCACCCCCCGCCTCCCACCCGGCGGGCCCCGGCCGCAGCATGGGCGCGGACAGGCCCACCACCAGGCGGCCGTAAAGGCAACGGCACTCGCGAGCACGGACCCCAGAGGCCCCCCCCACACCGCCCGAGAGGTCAATCCGGCCACACCGAGCACACCGCCCCCCCGCCGCCCGGACATACCTCCACCCCCCCACCCCCGGACCACAGAGCCCCCCGTCCCCGCAGAAGCAGCCGCCACCCGGCAAGGCAGGAGCAGTAGCACCCCCGGAACGGGACCACAACCTACATGCCGTCCCAGAGGAGAGGGCAGTCCCACCTGAAGCACACCCATCCAAAAGCAGGAACCGGTCATCTGTTGAGATCCTCTAACTAAAATTCAGAGGAATAGGGGCATTAATAAGAAGTGACAAATATCAACTATTTATGTGAAGGCAGACAACGTTTCTGGGGTGAGATAGTTTAATAACATGTTGTTATATTGAGTGATGCTTAGTTTCTTTTTAGTTTTCCAGTTCATAAGAATAGTTTTCTTTGCTACAAGCTTAGCAGTGAGAATTAATAGTGATGTGTTTGCCTCGAGTTCTAACCGTGTACTGTCTAGGCCACCCAATAAGCACAGTGCTGAAATGAGGTGGTTTACCCATCATGTTAGCTGATAGCAGACTTCTTGCCCGAATTTTAGCACTGGTGTACAAGACCAAAGAGCGTGTAGATAGTGGTCAACTGTATTGTTAGTGCAGTGTTGGCAGATGTTAGTGTCTGAGAGACCCATCTGGAACAATCTTTGATCTGTGTAGTGAGTTCGGTGAAGTATTTTACACTGTATTAGTTGTAAATTTGGGTTTGTAGATGATTTAAGCGTGTTTAAGCATATCCGGTTCCAGAATGATTGATTTTCATTTACGGATAACTCTTCGTTCCATTTAGTAGTGGGGAGACATACAATATTGTCTGTTTTTAACAGTAATTTATAGATTTTGGATAGTAACCTCGGGGTTGTCAACCCAATAAATTATTCAATTACTGTGGGTAGCTCTGTTTTTTAATCGCTTCCAGTTTATTCTGTCTTACAGACCTGGCACCAAGAATGCCAAGCCAGATGCCTTTTCCCGAGCCTACTCTCCCGAGACACAGAGAAAACCCTTTACCTCAGTCATCCCTCAGTCAAGGATCATTGCAATCATTCAATGGGAACTGGCAGGACTGGTACGAGCGGCTCAAGCTCAAGAACCTGATCCAGGTGGAGGACCAGGGGGTAGTCTGTACGTTCCTCAATCTGTTCAGGCAAAGATCTTGCAGTGGGATCATGAATCTTCGCTGACCTGCCATCCAGGTTATGCTAGGACCCTTGAGTTTCTCCAGCGGCATTTTTTGGTGGCCATCCATTCAGGAGGATGTCAAGGTTTATGTGAGGGCTTGCTCAGTGTGTAGTCAAGGAAAGTCCACACACCAGCGGCCACAGGGACTGCTTCATTCTTTGGCCATACCCCACAGACCCTGGTCACATGTGTCATTGGACTTTATAACTGGACTTCCACCTTCCCAGGGCAAAACAGTGATCTTGGTTGTAGTCGACAGATTCTCGAAAGCGGCCAGATTCATCCCTCTGCCCAAACAACCTTCAGCCAAGGAGACAGCCGAACTTCGCATGAATCATATTTTAGGGTATTTGGCATTCCCCAGGATATAGTTTCAGATCGAGGGCCACAATTCTCATCTCGGTTCTGGGGGGCCTTCTGCAAACTTATTGGAGCCTCAGCCAGTCTATCGTCTGGGTTCCACCCAGAGTCAAATGGTCAGACGGAAAG
The DNA here is from genome assembly GCA_007224835.1 of Danionella cerebrum. Taxonomy (NCBI): domain Eukaryota; kingdom Metazoa; phylum Chordata; class Actinopteri; order Cypriniformes; family Danionidae; genus Danionella; species Danionella cerebrum. Next base: position 4,851 of record SRMA01025852.1, on the reverse strand, counting down.
AATTAATCAGGATCTTGAAACCACCCTGCGTTGTATGTCCACCTATATCCTTTGGGCAGAATATGCGTACAATACCCTCAAATCTTCTGCAACTGGAATTTCCCCATTCGAGTGCCTAACCTGGAGGAAGGCTCGGAACAACCTTCAAACCTCAAAAAGATACCAGCGTCAGGCAAATTGTCATCGTAGAGTGGCTCCTACCTTCCGAGTTGGTCAGATGGTCTGGTTGGCCACTATGAACCTTCCCCTCCGAGTGGAATCCAAGAAGCTGTCCCAGAGGTTCATTGGGCCCTTTCGTATCACAAGGAAAGTTAACCCTGTATCTTACCGTTTAGTTCTCCCTAGATCTTTAAGAATTAATCCTGCCTTTCATGTTTCATTATTAAAACCTGTCTTGTCTTCTCCCTTAGTCCCTCCTCGCAGACCCCCTCCTCCCCCCAGGATCATTGAAGGCCGGCCAGCCTACACTGTCCGCCGGATACTGGACTCGCGGAAAGTTCAGAGGTACGTTCAGTATCTGGTGGATTGGGAGGGCTAAGGGCCTGAGGAACGCTCCTGGATTCCAGCCAGGGACATCCTGGACCCAAGTTTAATCTGGGAGTTTCGCATTAGGAAAGCGGGTTCTGGTAGGAACGTCAGGAGTCGTTCCTAGAGGAGGGGGTCCTGTCATAAGCAGTAATTCCTCTCCCTGCCTTTAGAGGCCACCACACTTGTTGCTGCCTTAGTTCTTCTTCATGGTTTTTTGTTAGTGTAATGTTTTTCACCTGTGCTCAATCACAACTGGCTATTTAAGTGCTGCTTTGTTTCCCTGCCTTTCACTTGGTTTTTGTTTGGACACAGTTGTGCTGTAAACTCTAATCCTCCTCGCTCTTCCTCAAGTAAGGGAATTTCTTTTTGTTACATTTTTGCTGTTGCTCAGCTGTTTTGCTATTCCCCTTGTGGAGTTTTATTCCCGGTATTATTATATTAAAGAAAGACTTTATTTTTTGGAGCTCTGCTTGGAGTGTTTCATTTGGGTCCTATTCCAATCTCTGTGGTGCAACAATTTGTGACAAAGGCATTCTATGTTCAGAGCATTTTTTCAAATCTTCATGAAACGTTTGCACAGCACTGTAGGTTTATTTCTTAACCTCTTAAACCCGAGAGTCCCTGGTACCGGGGACTTGCCCCCTTGTGCGTTACATTTTCACTCATAGCTCACTAACCCTGAGAATCACCCACACATATTAAATACTGTTGTGTTCAGCGGAAACTCCTCTAAAAACGTATCTAATTCAATTTCATATCCGTTAACCACAGCTCGAACGCCATGCAAATAAACAACAACATAGCTGTAGTATAATCCATGACCAAGTTTTTGTTTATGTGCGATATGTATCCACAATATAAACGGAAACACCAAAACCATGGCATCAAATGAAAGCTAACAACCAGCAGAATCCAGAGATATGCAACTCATTTACATTGCATGAAGTATTTCAGAGCAGGGAGCGAAAGTTCCACGAAAAAACGCCAGCAAAAACCAAGCAAGCATGTAAATTTTGTCTTACCTTTGCCGTTTTTCAACAAAAAGTTATTTCCATAGCGAGAAAAGTCTGTTTGTTGTTATGTCCGGTCGATAGCTTCGCGGAAACTCCATTTTGGGTCTTTTCTGTTGCTCCGTGGTCTCACAACGTCACCAAATATGGAATGACTCCCTGTGCGTAAGAGGTGGTCTCTCCACGCTGCGAGTCGTGTGATTCGTCGGCGAAGCTGTCCGTCTCAAAATGGTTGAGCTCATTGGCTACCTCAGAATCAGAGCTTTCCAGCGATTTAAAGAGCTCCCGGATTGGACAGATGGTCGGGGGGTAGGGACACGCAGAAGCTCGAACGTCGAAAGCGTTTGTGAATGAAAGGTTCCCAAAAGCGCAGAGAAATGCCTTAAAAAGTAAAAGTATAGGATTTTCGGAAAATAGGACTTAAGGCTTAAGAGGTTAAGCTAAAGGCCTCTACACAGTGATTCCAAATTTTCGGTCAAAACGCTCCTTGATCGAAAACCATGGGCACGAACAGGAGCTTACACACCTGACTGAACGAATGGTGAACCTCCAATGAAAGCTGGCTCTTTTGATGACTTACCATCTTCAGGCAAGGAGTATCATTGCATCAAGAGCACCCTGCTGAGAAGCCATCTGAAGAATCGTACAAAACTTAATTCGAATCAACGTGTGGAGGCCTTAAAACAGTGCCAAACTTCTTTCACTTGAAAAATACTCTTGTTACAAGTACAGTGGTGCCCCGATATACAAATGCTTCGAATTACGAAATTTTCGAGATTCGAAACGTCTCACAGGAAATTTTTTGCTTCGAGATACGAACAATAACAAACATTTCTGCTCTATTTTCCACTTGTTTGTCTGACGCTCTTGTTCCTGGCGCTCCTTTCTCCCTTTGAAGAAAGTGTGCTTTAAGGGGCTAATATGCCTCAAAACACTTTAAATCAGTTTTAAATTGAGCAAAACATTATGTATAGATTACCAATAATGTACAATAAAATGTTAGTCAAGGTGTCGTGAAAGAAATAACGTTTATAACGTGGAAAGTGCGGTTCTGTAGCCTAACTTAGAGAAACCCTGTGGCGCGTTCTCAGAAGCGTCTCTCCATCTCTTCTCACATGCTCGGTATTCTCTCCGCTTGTGCTTGAAACCATGTTGGTGTTAGTAATTCGGGAAATATCTCGAGATATTTCATTAACTTTCATACACGGTGCCGTAATGCTTTCTGACATCCGTTCCACCTCCTCCGACACATCGCCTCACTCTCAAGGTAAGGTTTCACATTTGTGTAACATATTACGTATTTTGCTTGTGTTTTATTCTGTTTTATTATCATTTATTTCAAATAACAATGTGTAGATTTAAAGATTGAAGAAACCTTGATTTTTCTCTGGTTTTCCATCTACTTATACTGTTGTTTCTGAGAGCCGTTGCACCCATTAGGTGTTTTACATGTAAAACTTGCTTCAAGATAGAAATTGTTTGAGATACAAACACCACCCCGGAACGGATTAATTTTGTATCTCGAGGTACCACTTTATAACAAAAAAACATGATGTCAAACTATAATTTTTATCACCATCACATGAGCAAGAGAGAACACTGGAGCAAAAGAACATTTCTAGAAGCACAACGAAAACGAAAGGTTTTATTTTGTTTTTCACTTTTCATTTGTCTTGGATGATAAGAACAAGGGTGATGTGCAGAGTTGTAACAACTACAGAGGCATAAAGTTGATGAGCCACACAATGAAACTTTGGGAAAGAGTAGTGGAAGCTAGGTTAAGAAGGGAAGTGGATATTTGTGAACAGCAGTATGGCTTCATGCCCAGGAAGAGCACTACTGATGCAATTTTTGCTCTGAGATTGTTAATGGAGAAGTACAGAGATGGTCAGAAAGAGCTTCACTGCGTCTTTGTGGATTTAGAAAAAGCGTATGACAGGGTGCCAAGAGAAGAGCTATGGTCCTGTATGAGGAGGTCAGGAGTGGCAGAGAAGTACGTCAGAGTAGTTCAGGATATGTATGAGAGAAGTAAGACAGCAGTGAGATGTGCTGTAGGTCAGACAAAGGAGTTCAAGGTGGAGGTGGGGCTACATCAAGGATCAGCTTTGAGTCCCTTCTTATTTGCTATGGTGATGGACAGGTTGACAGATGAGGTCAGGCAGGAATCTCCAGGGACAATGATGTTTGCAGATGACATTGTGATCTGTAGTGAGAGCAGAGAGCAGGTGGAGGAAAAACTGGAAAGTTGGAGGTCAGCTCTAGAAAGAAGAGGAATGAAAGTCAGTCGCAGTAAGACAGAATACATCTGTTTGAACGAGAGGGAGGGAAGTAGAACAGTGAGGTTACAGGGGGCTGAGGTCAAGAAGGTACAGGAGTTTAGGTATTTGGGGTCAACAGTCCAGTGTGACAGGGAGTGTGGAAAAGAGGTGAAGAGACGAGTGCAGGCAGGTGGAGTGGGTGGAGAAAAGTGTCAGGGGTGTTGTGTGACAGAAGAGTGTCAGCAAGAGTCAAAGGAAAGGTGTACAGAACAGTAGTGAGATCAGCTATGATGTATGGGTTGGAGACTGTGGCAGTAAAGAAGAGACAAGAGACAGAGATGGAAGCAGCAGAGACGAGGAGGTTGAGGTTCAGTTTAGGAGTGACGAGGATGGACAAGATTAGGAACGAGCACATCAGAGGGACAGCTCAGGCTGGTTGTTTTGGAGACAAAGTCAGAGAGGCCAGGTTGAGATGGTTTGGACATGTGCAGAGGAGGGATAGTGGTTATATTGGAAGAAGGATGCTGGAGATGGAGATGCCAGGCAAGAGGTCAAGAGGAAAACCAAAGACAAGATATATGGATGTGCTGAAAGAGGACATGAAGGTAGTTGGTGCAAGAGTAGAGGATACTGAGGACAGAGTTAGGTGGAAAAGGATGATTCGCTGTGGCGACCCCTAAACTGGGAACAGCCGAAAGTAAAAGAAGAAGATTTGTCTTGGATGATCAAAGCAAAGATTGAAATGAGAGTCCTGAGACACACACACACACACGCACACACACGCAGGCATCACCCTAATGTGTTTCTTTCTGCCACATCTCTTTACAAAGATAGACCATTAAAGCTGATCACAGAGGCATGTCTAGCATCACTTCAGTCTTTTTTATTTGCTCGGGGGAGGATGCCCTTCATTAAAATAACAACAGCTCATCTCATGCATATGGAAATGCAACTTTCTCCCTGTGCAGCAGAGGATCTGTCCTCAGAAAAGTCTAATACCGGACATAACACAAGATTATGAGGAGATCATGGGTTTAGCCACACAACAAGAAAAA